>JAQGBH010007461.1:0-10957 GCA_034698265.1 Sminthurinus aureus
AGATGTTTGCTTAAAATATTTGAATAAACATACTTCGGGAGGTAATTTGTCCATGTCAGACGGCTCACTATCATCATACTCGTACAGTTTCCGATGTACGTTCACACGTATCAAGCCCAACAATACTATGCTCTTAAAGAAGAACTTTGAGTTCAGTTTTACCATCTGTTATTTTTGTAAAAAATACATATGAAGTAACGTAGAAGTTATTTTGTATAAATGGAAGGCTGACTTTTCTCTGGTCCGACCAAATCAGTTATATAAGCATCATAATGAATTATGATGAATCAACATAATGTCCAATGTTTTGAGTCTACTATCGATTGTTTTCACACATAAAAATAAACCAAGTACAATATTGGCTGAGGGTTTTCTTCATCTCGATTTGTATCCGACAGGAACCAACAATGTTTTTCCGCTCTAAAAAGAAATAAGCTTTCTCCTACTCATTGCTACTACTACGTCGTTATAATTGTTAACACCATTAGATCTGAATTCAGTGGTTATATAAAGAAGTTATTAGAGTATCACACAGAACGAGGCAAATAATGAACAAAATTCAAGCATTTTATTTAAACCTAAATAACGTAAATACTTTATTAAAAAACGGAATATGAAAAATAAAAATCAGTTGCGATAATACATGAAGTCTACATATGAAGTGTGCTTTTGATTCATTTCAAATCAAGGGTATCGCAATGAGCAGTGCCTTTTATTAAACCAAACCCATGGGCGGAGTGAAAGCTTTTTACTTTTGTACTTTTGCACAGTAGTTTATTGTATTGGAAAATTGAGTTCCCCTTTTCTATTTCATTTTCCACTTCTTCTCTTTAATTGTCTAGTGAAGTTTGAAAGCCAGTTTAATTGAGTGTAGTCAATTGGAGTTAGAGGTTATTATTCCAACTAGTTTCTTCAAGTTTCCTTGTTGTAGAGGTAAGTAAAACGGTTATAAATTAACAAAACTTTTAAATTTAATTTGACTTTTCAAAAAGTGTCAGTCTGGATTTTATAGATTTCAGTTCAAATTACTAAAATTTTTATACTTTTATTTTATTTATGTGACATAAGTACAGAAAAATCAGAACTATGATAAATTAAAAGATAAGGATATCAAGAAAAAATTAATTTAATTTACATTAAGGTTTTGTTTTGATTTTCTCAAGGTTTCAATTGGTCACAAACTGAAGGTTTATTTGAATACAACTTCTACCTTGTAATAGTAAAATTTATTACTTCCGGTTTTAGTTGATCAGGTATACTCGTAAGTACTCCACAATCGTACGGTACATTAAGTGTTCCATAGTTTTATTATGTTCAAATTCATTATTTGACGTAATTTGTAATTAATAGTGAAAGCAGCGGACAAAATTTTGTACCGTTTTATGATTTTAGTTGGTTTAGTTGGAAAACTATTTATGTTAATTGTAATGCATGTTTTGTATTGTCTTGTTTTGATACAGAGTCATCATGAGTAAAGCTCCGTATCTCCAGAATCAGCCCCAATATGGTTGGGCTGATGCAATGAAATTAATGAAAAAGGTCAAGCAGGATGAAAGTAATTGCATTAATGAGGCTCCTGTTTTTCCTTTTAAGAGTGGGGATGTAAGTAGAACATAATTATTGTTGTAATAATAATTAATGCTCCCTTTAGTTTAGTGTTATCTAGTCGTAAATATTATTTTAACTCCTATGCTTTTGATTTCAGAGCTAAAATTTAACAACTAATATGACAAGATTATTGACAATAGCAAGTGAAACTATTTGAGTTTGACTTCCTTTTTGTATGCCTAAATTTTAGATTTTGTCTATTACACCCGATACGTATTTATATCTCAGGCTCCTCTTTTTTCCACAGGCTCCTCTTATTTCTACAGGGTCCCCATTCAGGGATAATAATAATAATAGAAGGTGACAGGTTATTTTGTGTATTCTTATTAATATCCTTGAATGAGGAGCCGGTGGAAATATAAGGATCCAGTAGGGAAAAGAGGAGCCTGTAAAAATAAGAGGACGTTATTATTATTAACTCATCGTATTATTATTATCTCCTTGTACTACTGTGTCTGCTAGCTCTGCTTTCCCATAGGGTTTTTTAGTCGCATAAATGACAAAAACAAAATTTAGGACACTTTTGTTTCTTTTCTGGATCACTGACTTCTGACTTAATTACCTTTCACTTTTGAGATATTCTTAAAATACGTTTGTCTATTTTAATTATTTCTTTCAATTGCTGATCATGTACAACTATTACAAATATATATTGTTGTGAACGAGCAGTACCATGATTATCAAAAACTTAATGATATTGTTCACATTTTATATCTGACTTTCACACACATTACCATCGCAAATTTTATTTTTGAAAATGACTCGAGTATATTACATTTTATATTATTCTTAATATACAAACCAGTGGTTTATACTTGTGATCTTGTTATGGTCATTTAAGGTACTCCTTTCAACAACGTGAAACACTAATTATATTTGTGTTAATTTTGGGCTTTAGGTTTATGTTGTGAAGGTAAAAGAGAACGATTCGAGCCATTTCTGGAGATGTGACGGAAAGAGGTGACATAAATGTTTTAATTTTATATATTTTTTGGCCATTTAATATTATTTTTTACTTGATTCTGTTTTAAGCTTGTTAATTTTTAGCTAGTGCAATTTTTTGTTCTTCTTAGATGGCAAAATGGGGGAAATGTAGCCTTCCCTAAAAAACCGCATGAGCCTAAATTAAAACGGTCTATTTTTAAGCTACTTAGCTATGATCCAGATACAAAAAGCCTGAACGAGTTGCCGTTTGAAAGACGAGAATATTATCCTCACAGTAAGCTTACGAGTTTAATTCTTATTTTATAAATTTGATGATGTATATAAAAATAAAAAACGTTAAATAATAGTTATAATTTTTAGTATTGTTCACTACGAATAATAATGTAGAAAAGGGATTTGTTACGTGAAGTCAGTAAATTTTGTGAAATCCTGTGTAAAACACGCTTTTAAAATTAGAATTTAGAAGCTCTTCATATATGTATTTCAAAAATCATTATAAGTATTTATTCCCGTTTAATACAGAAGTGTCAATGACTACTGGGGGTAAATTGCAGATTTCTCAGTGGTCCATCGATAAGGAAGAATATCCATATATTGTAATTGAGTATCGAGGAACTGCAGATCCGGCTTTAGCAAGAAATGGTCCTCATTTAAATTCAAGACCAAGAAAGAGAAAGGCAAAGAGTAAGCTGGCCGATAATTTAAGAAGTCCTCATACACCTGACAACACTCCGACAAAGTTCGATTCACTGTGTAAGCAAAAATACCTCTTTATGCTTGTTACTATAATTTGATGAAAAATAAAATTCCTATATGAACATTTTTTTCGCTTTGTTCTCGGTAATGTGAATACGGGAATTTACATTTTCCAGATAATGTGGAAACTCCACCGAAAAGGCCTAGGAACAATGAAAATCTCGGCGTCTCCAAATTGGCCACATCGTCATATTTGGCATCATCCAATTATCTATCCACCTCTAGTCGTATTGAGACTGTAGTTACTGTTGACGACAACTGTATTGACGGTACACTAATAGGAGAATTTTAATTCCATTTAGAAATGATAATTTATTGTCACCTAGTCAAATGCAAATTCTTACCCAAAACATTATAATTTTTCTATTACAATTAGTTATTCGTTTTTCTAACTATTTAGTTCTCATGAACGCAAATTCACAATTACTTCCTATTTTATTTCTAACCAAAGGGATCAGTTAAATGTACAAAGGATTGAAAATTTTTTAATGATATTAATATTATTATTATTTCCTAAGCATGTACATTTATACTAGTATGAGTAATATATAAACAAAAACGACGATTTTTTTACTGTATTAGTACATACTTAGGAAATAATAATAATATTAATATCATTAAAAAATTTTCAATCCTTAACTTTATTTATTTTGCACCTTTGTTGCATAATTTCTATAACCGTGATTATTGTTTGGGAAAATTTAGATGATCCAGAGGTTTTAAATGACACCCGAAACTTTAGTACTACTACTAGTCAAGGAGATGCTGATCAAAATCATAATGGTAAACAACTTACTACATGCTACAATATTAAACAAATAATAATATATATTCATACAAAAATGGATTTAAATTCCTATTTAAGATCCCGAAATGTAACGAAAAACATAAAATAAAATGCAAAAAACTAAATTAGACGAAAATGATAGTATATATGTCAGAGTACCTCAGACTCGTCTTATTTCCACAGGCTTTTTTTCCACAGGCTCTTAATTTTCACAGGCTCCTAAATCAACGATATTCATAATAATATACAAAATAATCTGCTATTTTCTAGTATTATTATCCTTCAGCGAAGAACCGGTGGAAACAAGAGGAGCCTGTGGAAAATAGAGGAGCCTGTGGAAAATAGAGGAGCCTGTGGAACATAGAGGAGCCTGTGAATTCTGTATTTTACTCTCACGTTTCTTTTTATTAGTATATGACCCTTTAATTAGTACTGACTATTTATGCCAGTAAAGAATTCTCTCATAATCAGTCGATACGAATATTTTGAACTCCTATTAGTATAATTACTTACCATTATTATTTTTACCTTTTGAATTACATGTATGACTTTGTGGTATTGTTATTAACGAGTAATTTTTTGCTTAGTTATCGTTATCACGGTTTTCACCTCTTATTAATTTTTTTCAGTTCTTCGTCTTATTATTACTTTCGCTTATGATTTACATTGGTTCAAATTGTAATTTAATCCTCTTAATATTATATTATAAGCCGCCTGTACGATCTCAGGTCCTTTTTGTCCTATTGTAATAAACATATGCCATGTGTTTTAAATAAAAAATCCGTATGGTTTGATGTTTAAATGTCAGTAAAATTGTGTTCATTTATGTAGATGTCACAGTTTCAGGCCGAGAGTACATTCGCACAAATCCAAGGACCATTTCAGAGATGAAAGAGCTTCAAGAGATTGGAATGACGCCTAAAAATGCTCACTCGTAATAACCATATAATATTATGATTTACAAAATAGTGCTGTTTTGTTGTTTTTGTAAGTGGTCAACTTACGTATACCTTTATTTTTTTGTCTTATTATTTTCAAGGACTTTGACACTTAAGAATTCTAAAGCTGAGTTGCCTACCAGAAAGATCAATACACCGAGAAATCTGAGACAGGCTTACAGTGGAAAAGACTATACCGTAAATCAATGTGATTTATACAATTTGTGTGTGCTGGAAAAAGAAATTGAGGGTTTCTTTCAGGATGGAAAACTATTTAAAGGTATAAAAATACCCCTGTGTCTGGAGGGCATGGCAAACCATGTCGAAAATCTCTACAAACATTACAAAAGAATTGAATATGTTTATGACACGACTTATGGGGCAGGTGAGCATTGCTTTTTTTAGTTATTATTTCTTATGAAAGAAATATTCCAATATTATAAAAATTTACGACATTTCATTTTTTAATTTATATCTGTAACTACCTTTTTGGGGGGACAAGTGCTGCTCTGTGAAAGATAGTCGTAGATTCTAGAATGATGCTCACAAAAATTTTTGGTTTGTTTTAGGTAACTTTTATGTCTCAACTATTTCATTCCGGCATCCTTCATTTGAAAGTGAACGTTATGGGGTTCGCCCTTCAATACCACGTAAAAATACAAAAAAATTACAAACTAACAATATTTTATGTATTTTATGTAAGATAATTTACTGACTTATGACATCACGTGAAAATATATTTTAAGATGAATGAGCATTGAATAAAATTATGGGTTGTCGTTTTGTTTTAAAATTTTAGTTCTCTCCCTTCTTCACCAGTACACAGATACAGAAACCCATGCAAAGACGTTTTCTGTTTTAAATGCTTTAATACCGTCGTTTAATTCAGAAGCAAGTGTCTTGATTACTGATCGTGAAAAATCTATTTCATTGGCGATAAAGAAGCTCGTCCCAAGAGTCAATCACGTTTTCTGTTGGAAACACATAAAAACTGTACGATACGTTATTTCTAAAGACTGAAAACAATCATTTATAATTATTAGAAATTGCTTATAAATTATGTATGCTACTTATATATTACATATCGTTATCCAATAAAATGATGCATTAGTGGCACTAATTTAATCCATGATACTAAAGAACAAAGTACCATTTGTAGGATAACACATATTAGTATACTTCAATAAGCAGTGATAATAATAATAATATTTATTATAGGGACCTACACTATAGTTTACCAAATTAAAAATATAAGTGCAGTTATAATATTATAATATGCGTACTGATAGTAATTGTTACATTATTATGCTCTTTTTTTCTTGTTACTCCATACAGAATATAAAAGATTGGATCGAGAAGCATTTAAAAACAGATCCAGAAAAAGATGTGTATTTAGAAGAGTTTTATTCACTTCTACATTCCGACACAACAGAACAATTTGAGGAGAAAGAAGCGGAACTAGCCGAAAAGTGGCCAGCATCACTGCTAAAATATTTAAGGAAAAATATTAAAGACGATTTCCTAACCAGTTCCAAATGGATCCTAGAAAAATTAAGCATTTACGATGACAGATCAGGAATAACGTCAAATGCGGCTGAGTCCGTTAACAGAAAATTAAAGAGAATGCTAAATGATGAAAGAGTAACTTTCTCACAATTTGCTTTAGCTTTCTACTTTCTTCAGGTACGAAATATTCATCATGTACCATTTTTAAACTAGTTTTATTTACAAAAAATTCACAAACTTTTATAAAATTTTGAACCATATCATGTGAACCATATTTTACGTAAGAATTAAAAAAAACATTGTACATTATTCGTTTTGCAGACTAGCGCATTGGCAGAGATTTGCAATGGATATGATGGAATAGGGGAATATTTATTGCTAGTGGAAAGTGTAAAGATAAAATCCAAACTACAAATTTCTTATCAAGATCAAGAAAAATATATACATGATATCGTAGACAGTGCTCAAATTCAGCCGATTATAATGCAAGGAAAATTTCCATCAAGAAAAAAAGATGACAAGATAGTCTTCGACTCGGTTAATGACTTGCTTACGATGAAGGGAAATGCTAAAAGATATATTGCTCGCAATAGAATTGATTTCCTCCCTCATCGTGGACTGTACGTTTTGCACGGTTTTCAGAATAATCCATATTTTGTAAGTCATTTTTCTTTTCTTTAGTTTAATTTTATTTCTTAATTTTATATTCCTAAAAACTCTTGTAAAATATAAATTTGGGTTTTTATGCTAAATCGTAGTCCTTATATTATTATTTATTATATGTATTCCAAACATTATGCTAAATGTTAAATGTTTAAAATATATTAAACATTTTTTTCTAGGTCAATCTAGGGAAGAACAAATGCAGTTGCTTCAGAAAAAGTATGCTCAAATCAAAATTTATATTATTTTTTACCTTCAATAGCCTAAACAAACCGTTTTAAATTATTGTCTCTGTTATTGACCATTTTGTTCTTTTGTCGAAACTCATAATGGATTCACAGTTATTTTTTCTCATGGCTATAAATTTTATAAATTGCAGAGATTTGCTCGCATCTTATGGCTGTTCAAATAGCAAATTCCATGGATTCTCCTCCATTTAAAGCATATGTCAATGAAGTATGCAACATTGAACAACTTTATAATAAGACGAGAAGTAAAATGACAGGCAGAAAAGGACCACCTGAGTACAGGATTCCACCTCGTGAAGCATTAGGAAATCTCATACCAGGTCAATAATTTATTATTATTATTCATTATTAATCATCCGCATATGTTTTTGTATCACATCTATTTTTCATGGCAAGAAATACACGGTAGCTGTAGAAATAATAATAATAATGAGCGTCGTAGTGCACTATTGGCAATAAACGTTATTGAATCCTAAATATTAAACTCTAACTTAAAGACATAATTAGCACAAAGTACTATTACGAATTATAGCTGGACATATTAATTATTAATCTCATAATGGCTTTTCTCATGTTATTTAATTCGTTTACCCGTTGTTTAGAAGATGAACCAATTTCCGGTAATAGTAGTGATGATGAAGAAGTCGACCAGGCCGATATGAGTGGTGCTGAGAATGAGGAGGATGGAGATTTCTACGAAAGTTCAGAAGATGAAGGTAATTATTTTGTCGTTAATAATTGATATACCCAATTTTGTGCCACCTTTACTTTTCAAATTAATAACAACATTTTTATGTATCCATTATTTTGTTCCTACAAAAGTTGGGCAAAGAAACTAACTATTAACTACTTTTAAGTATTTTTGTTATTATAAATGTATGTTTGTTGTTGAACAGGTGACTCAATAAGTGACTTGTCTACTCCTTCGTCATTTTCAAGTCTAGATCTTCTTAAATGCAATCCAAGAAGAGAAATGAGTGATATTCCTGTGGTAACTGCTGAGAACCTGAAAATGGAGGTGCTGTGTATTAAAGGGAACAAAATTTTGCTACAGGATTTAAAATCTTTAGACTCAGCATTAAATGACAAAGAGTTGGAAGTGCTCCAGAGTGAAGAAGCAAAAGATGATTTCGGACTAATTCCAGATTTCGAGCTTGGACAGTTTACTCCAAATATCGTCTCTACCTCCTTAATGATGTTATGTGAAGAAAAAGAGAATGTTTTCTCCACAGAAATCCAACTCCTTCTTGAAAGTGATCTTCCCATATGTAAACGGAACGAAAAAAAAATGTTTCATAACTGGACAGTTGTGAAAAATGCATTTCTTCCGTTTTTTGTTGATAATCACTGGATCCTCATTATCATTAAATGCAAAGAGACAAAAATATGTCGTGCGTAATTACCAAAAATTAAATAACATTAAATATTTAAGATTTAATATAGTTGTCACATTATGCCAAATTTAAATACACAAAAAATAATATTTTGGATATTTTAAGTGATATTTTATTCATTTGTCTGCTCATATTATGACTGCACTTTGTTTTTATTTGTTCTCTTTGCGTTTAGTATTTGATCCATTATGTAAATACATTTTACCAGAGGAGTATAGGATTAAAATCATTCGGAATTTTGAAAATAACATGAAACAAGATTCTTTAGACTGGACAGTGGAAAATCTTCCATTTGCTATGACACAAAAGCCGACTGACTCTGGTGCATTTCTCCTCTACATGGTTTCTGCTACAATAGAAGACAAACCCTTTCTTTCCAATTTCATTCACTCAGAGGACATTCGAATAAAGGTTTTATCAGAATTGCTAGGCAGCTGTGAAATAAATTCAGGTAAAAAATAAAATTTTTGTGGTTCTTTTTGTCCTTTCGTTACTGACTTACCGATTTTCCTTGAATTATTACACAGTACACATTTTTCTCTAGCTATGTAAAAGTGCTTAGCGTTATTCGAGATTTATTTCATTTTATATTTTGGAAATTTTATGCACATAGTCTAATAACTGGATTTAAATGTTGTTTTGGGTTAATTGCAACAGATTTACGTCTTTGTCACGTCTGTAAGGCTGATGATCAACCTTCAGATGGAAAAACGAAGACCAGAGTAACAATGAGAGCAGTAACCTGTGTTAAGTGCCAAAGGCAGAGTCACCTACGATGTCTCTCATCCCAATCTCATCAAAAGAAAATTGACTTTGTATGTAGCTAATCTCCAGCGTACAAAATTAATGTAGGATTCTTGTTTACTACTGTTATTTAAATTTATTGTAATCTTTCTTATTTGTTGTAACATTAAAGTAATTACTACTTCCAATTATATAATTACTGTAATTTTTAGTTGTTGTATTATAATTGTAATTCATTTCCTATTTTCTTCTTATTTTCATAGGCTTCTCTTATTTTCACAGGCTCCACTTATTTTCACAGGCTCCTCTTATTTTCACAGGCTCCTCTTATTTTCACAGGCTTCTCATTCAAGGAACGTACAAAATAAGTCGATTTGTTATCTGCTGTTATTATTATCCTTGCATGCTGAGCCGGTGAAAATAAGAGGAGCCGGTGAAAATAGGAGCTTGTAGAAATGACAGGAGCTTGTGGAAATAGGTGGATCATGTGAAAATAAGACTACAAACCTGTAAATAATAGTATTGTAGCTTATTAGTATTTTCTCGTATCGTAGTAATGTTTATATTAATACTTCATGTTAGTATAATAATTTCCTCTTAAATACTCAAGTTATTAATTCTGTTTTCGGTTTTTAGTTTAGTAACAAATTCTACGATTTAGTTTCGATTGTTTATAATTTGACTAACGTTACGACATGCTATGTATATTCGGTAGGAACTATTTGGTTGTTATTTAAGTATCTTTTAGTTCTATCACTATTGTTGGTATGCATATTTTTCATAATGGGTGTTATGTATGCATGTTAGTCAGTAGTGAAACGTTATTAATAAATATTTTGTTGCATTTCTATTGATATTAGAAGTTTTCAATTAAAACAATATCATTAATTAATATTTAAATGTAAAAAGAGATTGTTACTGGTATTTGGTGAACAATGGTAGTATATTATTATTGTTATTAGAAATTACTAGAAAATTATTGTTTACCACTATGACGTGTCCTGTAATGTTATGAAATTATTATTGCTTTCTCAAACAGTTCATAATCATTCAGTATTGTTTTTATAAATTATGATGTGTGATGTTATTGTCATCTTAAATTGTAACATCACTAGGACGTTATTTATACTGCAAAATATGGCGTTATGATCATTTATTACCTGTCTTTTGTAATTTTTCATATTATGAGTCGGTAGAAGCATTGTCGTTATTCTGAATTGGTACAACATTACTAGACAAAAATATGCTGTATAATTATTGTTCGCAAAATTTACTTCAACAATATTATGTAATATGTGTTGTTCCACAAGAAAAATGGGCCAAAGGAACTTTATAATTTTAGCGCTGCAATCGTAGAAAAAATAGAGC
>JAQGBH010007462.1:0-10953 GCA_034698265.1 Sminthurinus aureus
ACAGCTCTATTTTTTCTGCGATTGCAGCGCACAAATTATAAAATCCAAACGAGCCGTTTTTCATAGATAATCTCACAGATTGCATTTTTAATCTTCGCTGAGGATTTATCGTTTCTATTTGTAGGTCGCTCAGGTTGCATAATATAGTATAAAATTAATCCATCAGTTTGTATTCTCCATTTATACTTTTAATGCATCTACAAAAACAAAGAGGGTGAGTCCTTTCTCCAAACCCATTTATGTTATTGAACGCGAATGTAGAATTGTGGGAGTCCATTTCAATTACTTATTTTACACTGGTGATGCGAAGCCTCTCAGACTCTTTTTCTCGATCTTTCTCTCTTTGACTACTGAAAATAACAGAGTTCGTGACTCGTCAAGTCATTTCACAAGGTTAATTAGATTTGAAAGTTTCTCAAACGAATTATTCTTATTATGACTAACAAACGTACATATATTTTGCATGTGTGTAAGAGTTTTTCGTATAAAAAGTGAGGGTCTAGTGAGTCCAAAGAGTGTACTATTTATAACCCCGATCCCTGATTTCAATTCAATTTGAATAGCATCATCAATACAATAAGATTTGCTTATCGGATTAGTGAGGTAGTACCATTATACAGAAAGTTCTATTATCTCTAATCAGCCCAAATGAAACTCGACAAATAAATACGACGGTCCATTATAGAACTTTAGTATAATGTCAACTATAGTTAATTAAATTGTAATTTTTACTTGTTGTTCTATCGAAGAACTTCTATGTATGTGTATAATATGTGAAACTATCTATGAAAAATATCCATCCAGGATTCCTTAGATTATGAGAGAGAGACTTTACAAGTTTCCCGCCCTCTATGTTTAACATTGAAAATTCAAATTTAATTAATTTTTTTAAAATACTTCCAATTAAGTTGGAGACTTGAAATTTTCAGGATAGTTAGCCCTTGTACTGAAGTATATGAATATGCAATAAAGTGTATATCCCTGGATGGATATTTTTCATAGATAGTTTCACATATTATAAATGATTATACAATTCAATAGATATATAAAAAAGCAGTATTATTTATTTAGAAACAATGAAATCTAAATGCAAGTTTTTATTTTATTGTACAGAGTTCGAGAATGCTGAAGCACTCTTAGTGTCTGAAGTTTGTCTATTATTGGAGCATCGTAGCCAACAGAATGAAAACTGTGAGGATGAACAGACTTTATCGGATGTTTTTCATAAGACTCGAGAGTACTGCCGTCGTTTTAGCAAGTTGAAAAATAATGATGCCATCACTCGTGTTCGAGGGTAAGTTTGTATTTTTTGCTATAACTACACGAACAACAGTAACACCTACCAACTATCCATACAATTGGATTCGTCATGAATTCGTTTTCTGAGATTTTTGCATATTTAGAGTTTAGAAAGGCATGTATATTTTAAATGCATACATGCCTATGACTTTTGTTTTCGTTTTTTTTCTAGTCAAGTAATTAAAACAATCCAATTAATTTTAAAAAAAATACATAACTGTAGAACAGGACTTAACTAGTAGGATTCAAGAGGGTTATTATGAAAACAAATACGTCTACATATGCATTCATTTGTCCTATATACAGTTACAAAGTATTCATTGTAAAGTTTTAATTTTAAAGTATTTTCAACGCTTTGCTCGCTAGTATATTATGTAAAGTATAGTGAGCTCTTACGAGTCATAACAATGAGAAATCTGCTTTATATCTTGATTTGTCTACCAACTTCAACAGTTTTGATTTTGGATTGATGCTGAAGCTGTTTATCTCCCTTGAAAAATAAATTGGAATTTAGAATCAGTTGCTTGTTTTCAAAACTCTTCTCAAGGATGATTCCTAGGATTCAATTAGAAGATTTTCAAAGTTAAACTCGCTTAATGACGCACAATTATATTGGAATTACAATCAGTCAAACAAGTTAATCGTAGAAAAAGAGTCATGTTTGGGTCTCCGAAGCACTCGATGAAAATGTTAAGGCGTCATTTGTTGTTTTTTTTAGCTTGAATGATAGTAAAAACAAAGCAGCACTTTCTCTAGATTTCTTTATCTTTTTTGTGACTTGTGACAGATAGCTTTGCTTTCAATTTACAAAGCATACGTAAAGTATTTCACTTTAGACTTTTTAGTAGTGATATGCAAATATCATTTTAAGTATCGATTTTTGACTTAATTTTGATAAAATCACTCCTGAGAAAATCTTTCTTCCCTTGTGCAAGCTTGTGGATGTAGAACGTAGACGTCCATGTCGTTTTTTGAATTATACATATTGCTTTTTAAATGATTCAGAATTCAAAATTTATAGTTTTTTAGCTCGTATAGTTTGTGTAGTCACTAGTCACTAGTTTATCCTAATAGGTACTATACATTGTACATGTAACCCTCAGGAAAATAATAGTCTCAAACATGTAGCTAAAATTCCCTTTAAAATAATTTTTTTGCTTCCTTTCTTGCTTCATCAGGAAGTTTCCTCTCTTTTTGTAGTTTGTAGTTCTGTGATTTGTAATGTTCCTAGTTTCTAGTGAATTTCGTGTTTACTAAAATTGTGCAGGTTGATAGAAAAGCATATCACATGTGAAACAGTTATGTTGAGGTGCATATTTATGAACAACAGATATATAAAACATGTAACAACTACTTTGTATATTTAGTTGAAAGTAGCTTTGATTTATATTATTATTCCAAATAGAAATTGAAGTTGTAATCGGATTATTTCCATCATATGTATCTATTTGAATTTTGAATACGAAGCTTCTGCCTTTTTATGCATGTAAACTTGAGTTTCGTATTATTATTATTAGTATGGAGTAGGGAGTAAGTATAGAAAAGATATTATAATAGTAAATGATATTGTAGTATCTACAATGTATATGTGAAGTAGGCATGGATGTACAATGTACATAGTACATATGACTGGAAAATTGGAAGATCGGAAAAGCTGAATTTTTTTAATATACACACTGTACATTGATATATCTGTTTATTGCATATTTCCAACGCAACCAATTCAGCTTTTCCGGTCTTCCAATTTTCCAGTCATATATTATGAACTTGTTATGTCGTGTATACCAGGGAAATTGGAATACGTCATCCTTTTAGGATTTATCAGTTTCCCTCTCAATAAAGAAACCGTAGGTAATCTTAACCATGTAAAGGAAGGTGGTGGGAAGTTTTGGATCGTATTGTATCGATATTACTGTATTTATACTTACATATGTAAAATGTTTGTGACAAAAACACAATACAGAAGCATATTTTTATGTAGATTTTAATTTTATGTTTTATCCTTGAGTCTACTGCATGCCCCTAAGAAATTCTTGAATTCCGTAGGTCACCTTGTAACATATTTACATTGTTACCAATTTGATGGTCTGTTAATTTGTTTTTTTTGTACAGGTTCCTTATGCAGAAGAAACTACACAAATTTGAATTGGTCTCACTCGCGAATCTCTGTCCTGAAACTGCTGAGGAAGCAAAGGCTTTATTACCCAGGTAGAATTAAACTTTACATCATCGAATACTTTCTAAATTCTATCAGTGAGAAATTTAATGTACATCAATAGTAAAATACGATAATAATTGACATTATACAGTAAAGTGGATATTTGTAAATCAAATGTAGTCTAAAAGTTTCGTTTTTTTTTGCTTTTTTAGTTTGGAAGGACGGTTTGAAGATGAAGAACTGAAACAAATTCTCGAAGATATTCACACCACAATTAGTTTCCAGGCTTAAAAGACTTTCAATCAAATCTCGAATACTTAAGCTGATATGGAGAAAAAGTAACATGTAAACTTCTTTTCATCGTATGTTATTGATTTTTTTATCCTCAAACTTGAAAGCAACATGATTGTACAGGAATTTTTTCCTTCTTTTCAGTAGGATTTTCAGTTTTTTAATAGTATTTCATGTTATATCTAAACTCTAAAGTTTTCTCAAACTTATATTAAAACTATAAGCAGAAAAGTTTGGAATAAAGCAGAAAAAAAGATAGTTTTACAAATGTACGCTCTATGTATTATTATATTATATAAACGCCACATATACACACAAACACACATAACTTGAGTCATGATTTATATGATGAGTTGAAATCCCTCCAGCACTGAGTTCTTCTGTAAAGTTTAATTCTACGAAAAGAAAAGTATCAAAGAATCCATGTTGTGAAAATTTTGCAATTTATTCCTAATTCAACATAGAGTAATGGTATGTGTGATATAGTGGCAATGTAATGTTTGTTCTTGTATTACGTATTTTCCTAGGCGTGCTTCATTTAAAAATACATTTATGAACTGTTATTTACTATTTTTTCTTGAATTTTTATATAATATTAACTGTTTTTTTACTCCCAAAACAAGAAACTGAAAATGAATTTAGAAAATATTACTGTATTTTTTAATACTTGTTTCTTTGAATTGATTAGTTTTTATTCAGTGTATTTTCCATTCTATTACAAGGAAAACTTTTATACTTAGAAATATAACAACAGTCAAGGATGTGATAAAATTTAATGTATACTTTATCCAGCTACATGTATGAAATACTATATAATTACATATGATAATATTTCTCGACACCGTTTCATACTGTACCTTTGTTTAAACGTAAGAAGAATAAAAATAAAAATCGAATTTAACATTAAGAATAATGTTGATTAAGCATTTCCACTTGAAGTTAAAAGTCTTGAATATCATATTAACCATATGTTTACTATATTGATCGTTCCTCCTTTTCCCCCTCTTAGTCTGGATTTTAGTGTTTCTGAGCTTGGATGAGGTGCTTGCTCTGGTAAAAAGTTGCAAAAAATAGGAGAAACAAATACTACGATCATTCTTCTTATCGCATGCGATACGAGACAGGTTACATAATATACCCATATTTCACACACTGAAACGAAAACAGCATCAAGGAAAGAAAAAGAGTCAAAAGAGTTCAACTTAGAGATTGATAATAATAATAATAATACATTAAAATCAACATCTTCATGCTTCATACATTTGAATCCATGATATTGTTGAAATTCGATTGTCTTTCATAAAAAAAAGTCTTCTGTTAGTGAATGAAGCAAATGAATGGCGTAGGCTAAATGCCATCTTGATCACTCTTAATAGGTATGAAGTACTAGGTTAGAGGTAATTACAGAATCAATATGCGTGTAACAGTAGCGTGTGAAGACGCCTTTTATTATCTCGGCGACATTCTGTGCTCCTTTAGTCTGAGAATGATGCTAGTCTCTTATAAAATATGTCTAAAATCAGTCTGCTGTTTTCTCATTAGTCCATGTTTCAGATTCAGATGCATTAGTGGACAAAGCGAAAGAAAAGTCCCGATTCAATGTTCTAGCTTCTGGCTTACGGATATTTAAATAGCACAATAAAAAATTTTAGGTTAAAAATAAAATGTTTTCTGAAAAATATACAAAGAACATATTCATTTGACATCTGTTCTATAACCAGAACTAATGGGATTTGGTTATTTTCCATTTGTTTCCCTTGTTCGATAAGTCATGCTGATTTTCATTCTTCAATCTTCAAATGGCTATCAATAATAATAATAATAATAATAGTAATAACAGCTCCTCTTGTATGTGCATGTTATTTCAAAAATTACACTTCATAATGGTTGATAATACTGATAAACAAAAATTGTAACTTAAAGAAAATCTCATGACTATTGGACATTGAAAATACTGAACAACAACCACTTTTTTTGTTGGATTTCCCTCGAATATCCAATGTGAGCATAAGTGATCATTGGTGAGAAACATGAATATGTAATATGTAATATCGATTCAAGCGTTTGGTCTAAATATGAAATAAACTAAGCAGCAGTGTTGCTCATAATTTTTGGCCACTCCATCAAACTTGCTAAAAAAACTACTGCTAAATATACATAAAAGGAAAAGCTTCTGTCCATGTCAATTGTCAGTGGTCAATACAACCTTTAATTGTTTGTCAAACGTCATACTATATGGAAAGAAAAAAACACTAAAAGTAATGATAGGTAAATGCTGTAGATTTTTGTCTCCAGGAATCAATCGGGAATGTAAAAGTATTTTTTTTCAATTATCAATACATACATAGATAATTACCCACTAGACTACAGACTACAGACATTTATGATTAGACGAAAAATCAGGAAATGAAAAGGTTAGCTGTTACGTATTGGAAAATGGACAACGTCAAACTGTCAGCTAGTTTTTTTGTAAGTAATTGTATTCTCTACTCTTTTGATACGTGGTGTGTGTATAGTGTGTGGGTATTCCAATATTAATAAAAAAAACCACAAGAAAAGTAAGAAAAAAGTCTATACACGTAACTGTATGATGTATGCATATGTAATAGGTACGTAGTTAAATCGATTGGGTTTCTGCTGTGATATCTCATTCATTTTTTCTAGGTGCTCAGACATATCTATATTCTATTTTATATTCTACAGAAAAATATTGTTATAGTTTGAATATTATGCATTCATAATATATATATAGTATATGCTATATAGCCTATTCATGGAGTTTGCACATAAATAGACACACACACTATCTAAATGACTATCTACTATCTCTATTCTGTATTAGAGGAAGGAAAAAAGAAAAAACACACATGTGTACATTGTACATGGTTCATGCAATAAAGAATGTTATCACATCGTTCTCATATCATCGATATAAATGTTCTAGCTTTTGCACGCACATGTAAAATATGTATATTATCTAGGTATGTATGGCACATGTACTCAAAAGCTCTGAAAGAGATGCATCATGATTTCCATTTCTCATGTTCGATAGGTGAAATATTCCAAAGTGTATCTATGTATGAGATATGAGATACTCAATACTCACATGCATGTGAACTTACGGATTTCCACTCTTAACCAGAAACGGGCAGAACAGCATGAGCTAGTCAAAACGGAATATTTGAACAGTATCGGGAAAATAGAAGAAATGAGTAAAAATAACTTGATAACATTTTCATTTAGCCGTTGCTCGCAAAATAAAACCTATTTTTTGTCTCTGTAGATATTCGATATGTATAATGTATATAGTATATAATGTAATATAAGGCTACCGCTGAACAGTATCAAATTGATGTTCTTATTCTTATTCTAAGGAATTCCATTTTTATCAAAGTGTACATTGTACTCGACGTAAGAAATCTTGCAAGTTTTCTAATTCTATATTTTCCCTTTCATTTTGTATCTGTGTCTTGTACTTTTTTGCATGCATGGTACGGATTCTTGAGCTGTACTGATTACTGAGCTCGTTTCATTCCGTATTCCGAATTCTGATACACTGCGTGGGAATAATAATAAATGGGAAAGCCGCACAAATAAATATATTTTCCAAACTGATACACAGACGCTATCAATAATAATCTTGTAGTATGATATCCACTCTGCCGTGCAAAAAGTATAAAAGTATAAAATATAAAAAAGGCAAAGCTGAACTACAAATTCAAAAACGAATTCAAATGCAAGCAAATTTTCTTTCCAGATAATACCGTAACAGAAAATGGGCGGATCGACATATTTTTGCATACGAAATGTGGGATGTGGAATACGGGATATTAAAGTCGAAAGGAGACAACAAAAAATGATTGATTCATCCAGAATAAATTATAGAATAGGCAAGATTCATAATAATAATAATAATAATAGAAATAAAAATTCATACATTTTATTTTTTTGTTGCATTGTACACTATACAATTATTATTTAGCATGCGCTACGATAAAAAGAGAAAAAAGGAAAGCAACAATGAAAACTCGACTCACTACTTTCTCTCATTGTCCCTTGTTCAATTTGACTGTATTTTTAGGAGTTTGAATTGGATTTCAAGTACAAGTAACAGGATGAAAGACCATATACCACACAGATCCGCCCAAAAGTCCATGTGAAACATTTACAACAGAAGATTTTAACAATACGGCCAGAATCAATGGAAAACTTTATGAATAAGGAAAACCGAAGAAACCAAATGCCAAATAAATAGATGGGAAATCGGGAAAATTTGAAAGTACGTATGTATGTATGTGCGTACTTTCTTGGCTCGATTGACTCGCGTGCTAGTCAAGAAATAACTGCTCATTTCTTACCAAAATGTCCATATACATTATACATTGTGTAGTATACACAATGGATGTAAGAAACTAACTAAATATAATATTTCTATATGTCTAATTCTTTTGTATCAAAATACGATTACTACAGTAAATCGTCAGGACTGCCATGTACATTGTACATACATATAATGTATAATATTAGTTTGTATAATAGTTTCTATAAATATCGACCACCGTTGTTGTTCCTGCTTTCCTCCTCGGTTCTCGGGTAGTGTATTTGACCATGAAACTGCAGTAAATAAACCAATACATAGATGTACATAGATTATAGATGAGCGTACAACAACACAGCAAATGCATGTCGAACAGCTATGGTACATTTATTTACGACGTCTGATACTTTGATGTGAATCTAGAATCCAGAATGTACCACAAATTACGGACATGCCGTAGAGTGGGCTAATACTGCACAGGGCAGGGTAATACTGCACACCTCCCGCTCTCACTCAAGTTTAATTTTAAAGGCTTCCTTTTCATTTCAAAAACCGCCAAAACATCCTTTAGTATTTTAAAGCATGGCCTTTTATGTGGCGTAGCTCTTGACCCTTAATTATGATTAGTATGTCGTACAGAAAGCTTCAAAGTTAAAGTGCAGAATTGCATCGTTTTTGCACTTTCTAAAAAGAGTCTTGGAAACAGTACTAAATCTTATTAAAAGTTAATGATACTCTGGTCGTTTATACTTTAAACAATTCAATTTCCAACAGTATGCTCAGTTTTTTGATCTGACGAGTTTTTGAATTTTGACAATTTTTTAAAAATTGCATTTCATTTTCTTGTTGATGCAGGGTAATACTGCACAGTATGTATTCGCGTGTTAAGGATAGGGAAATCTACAGAAAATGAGCGTTCTTGCTGTATCTGAGTCAATTAGCTACTAATATCAAACGAAAATGGTAAAAAATCATTTTGTACATGAATGTTATTATTAATTTGACATTTAAACCCAAGTTTTTTAAAATTTGGTAATAATTTTAAGTGTAATTAAACTAATTGCAGTTAATTACGATTAGTTAAATCGTCTAACAGCTTCTAATTTTAGTAAAAATGAATGATTAAGATGTGATAGCACATCAAATCTTTGAAAATATAGGTTTTAACTCATTAATATTATGTATTAAAACACAAAGCATTTAATTGCAATTAACTCAAATTCCAGTTAAGGGATAATTAAACAACGTAAATTCATTTTAGCTACTTTTCAAGGTATAAAATGAATAAATTTACTTATTTTAGAGATTTTCAGCTGTTTCTCATAATTTGTCTGCTGTTTATTAATAATTTTGCGGAAGTGTGCAGTATTAGACGACGCACCTTTTACTTAATTACAAATCAATGCGTTGATGAAAATTTGGTTTCTTGGGCTCATTAGATGAGGAAATAACTGGCCAAAAATAGTACCAAATCCCATTTCCGTAACTTTTCAACTTTTAAAATTATTTAAAAAATAAATGGGATATTTTATGTAGCTGTGCAGTATTAGCCCACTCTATGGTATACTACTTGTAAAAATTAACCATTACGTCTTGCTCAGTCTTCTTTTTTTGGTACCCTTAATTCTTTGCACCTTTTGATTGTGTGCACAGGAATGAGAAAAACAGTGAAATAGACAGTTTCAAAAACGAGATAAAAGTCTGTCTTTAAAAAAAAAATTTTTTAGTGCTAAAAAATTAGGCTGGAAATTTTATCCTGATGTTTCACCTTTTTCTGAAGTCTCAAATAATACTAATTATGATAAATAATTGTCTTTGTACTTTGTACCTACCTAATAAAGAGAAAACTTCATGATACCGGATAATGCGGAGTGAAGAGGGATAAATCAACATTTTGAATGCCAGAAACCAATGTTGATTTCTGCGTCCACATTTTTTCCAATGTTTAAGTGTTTTCCTGTAGTTTCCTTCGTGTATGCAATTCAGAGAGCCTACGCAAGTATTTGATTCTGAAAAATCATTCTTTTGAAAAGATTAACTGTTAAATTTACTCAAATACAATAACTAACAGAACACCCAAAGGTAAGTTGAACATTCTCATGTCATATTGAGTATTGAGTATTGGATACTTGGTATATGGTAATGTTCAGAAAAAAGGATACAGAAAAGCCGACTTCGGAATCCAGGATTTTACTATTTACAACGAGTATATAGTGTATACACTATACACTTTCGGCATTCAGAATCCGGAACACTTTCCATACTGAACAGCTTTGTGGTTTTGTACAACTTTATTCTACCTTTTCTCCTTTTTTTACGTATACAAAGTTCGTGTGGAAAACTCTTTCAAACAGCTCTTCTATAAATACACGCCTACATACAAATCGTTTCCGATCACCGTCTGAGACTACTGATCGAAACCACACTAACAAACTTTCTTAAACATAGACGGTCATTCATAAAAATTGCAAAATGAGAATGCTACGAAGTACGAATTACGAATCACACAGTAAAACAAAACCCCCGCTTAAACTGAAGTTTTCTTGATTTCCTGAAACCTGAAATTGACGTATTTTACCTTTAGGCAATGAACAATTCTTGTGCAGTAAAGAACTGATCAATAAAAAATTGACTACACACAACCAATACCAGCTTATTTTGTAAATCAATTCTGCGTACAAGTTACATATTCACGCATGAATTTAACACATTGAAGATCGCTACACAAGGAAATGTTTTGAATGCACAGATTCAAAGCATATATCTACTGTATTCTGGCTTATGCTTATTGTTTATGCGTCATCACATCAATGTACATTAGAGATCCTCAAAAAAACATGTTTTGAGAAAATTTAAGTCAGGACCCCGTCATATTGTTCCTTTTAAT
>JAQGBH010007463.1:0-10953 GCA_034698265.1 Sminthurinus aureus
TTTTATGTGTAAAGTCTCACTGAGAGGAGACTTTTATTAAACTTTTTTTGAGAACACAAGTAGCATGTACGCAGTAGCATGTATAAAATATGTATAAAAAATACATTTGCAGAAAAAAACTGTTGCTACAGTTTCTGAAATTTCATGTTTCCAGTAATGGAAACAAAGCTTTAATTAATTGAATTAATTTAATTCCCAGTTTATCCCATAGCTGAACCTGAGTCTGGTCCTTCTTATTAATTCTGTTATTTCATTGTTAAATTTTCGAAAGAATAATTACTACTACTACTACTAATATTTATTGCTATTCAATCTCATGCTCTAAATAATATTGTTACGGTCAATTTGTAAAAATGTGTAGAAGTAGTACATATTATTCTTACATAGTTATATTTTGACTTCAACAGTTTCAGACTTCAGATCCCGAAAAACTTTTTGACCGTTAATTTTTAATATTACATTTCATTGTTTGTAAGGATGTATGAGGTTTATTTTGTATGGAGGAATCCAAGAGTAAAGAGCTGTTGACTGAAAAGATTCTTTTTACCTAATGTAATAATGCGTTATACAAGTAAAAAATATGAATGTGAAAGGGTAAAGTTTGAATGTAAAATTCTCGTTGATTGTTCTATACCAAGGTACGTGGATGTCCACGTACCTTGAGACATTAGGATATGCTCATGTCCTTCTTTACTGTCCTTCCATTTCATTTAAATACATTGAAGTTAGTTTTTTTTCTTGATTAGAAAGTGTCAACCTTAAAATACACAACACATAATATGAAGAATACTAGTGGTCTTGATTTGTATATTCCGTGCGAAACGAAACTTTATAAACCAATACTACTAATAGTAATAATTATTATTCTAAAAATATATTGTTATAGAGGTACATTGTAAGATTTATAAGACTTATAGATATAAATTAATAAGATTTAAGATTTTTTAACATTTTTCGTATAATATATGGTAAAAACTTTAATGAAAATATATACTTGCTTCGTAAGTCTAAAATAATATAAAAACATATTCCTTATTTGAGCTATAATAAATAATAAAGTCTATTAGATTTATTTTCACAATTAAGCCAATGTTGTACCATTTCATTTTTTTATTTTAAATATCATCTCTAGGGCTTTTATTACCCCGATTTTTACAATCGGTTTTATACTACAAACTGCAACTGAATGAATTATTGATTCATATTTCATAATACTATAGTATATATGTACATTCATTGAATATCATTTAGGAAAACTAAAAGTAATGTTTTGTAGCAAAAGAAAATCGAAAATGGTATACACATGTAAAATGATTGTTTGCAGTTTTCACTATTAATTTAAATTCGAAAACAAAATACTGAAAGTGGATTTGACGTAACTTCTTTTGTTTTAATCAAAAAAAGACATGTACTAGCTGCATAAATAATTTTATACAAGAAAACTTTTTATATCAAAATTATAATATCCATAAAAAAGAAAATAAATTTCTAGTTCACATCCAATATTTCAGGCGATCTTTTGTCATTTTAAAAACGTTTTTGTGAGTATACACTTCAGAGCTTATTGTTTCTATCACCATATTGACCCATATTGCATAATATGTATTATTACCCATAGCTCATTAGTACTGAAAAGTTGGTATGTAAGTATTTTCCTCGAAATCAATTTTGAACTGAAATTAAATTGAGCCTTGATTCAGAATTTTGCAATTTAAATCTAATAGGTACTTTCTTTTTCCATGTTCTCTGTATGCACTTATGCAGTACGCATGTAAAGATTAAAAATCACAGTTTTTGTATACCTTTCTCTCAATATTTCAATTCATACCACAATATTATTATGTAAGTAAGCTTGTAGAACAGTTCTAATATAATATCATCTCATCTTGAAAGTCGAAATAGTAAATCCTATGAATGGAATGGAGTATGAAATCAAATCATGCAGGTATCCTGTAGTTTCAAGGGAATCATGTTTTCATCTTCTTCAAGGTGAAATCTAACTCTGTCTCTCTCATTCACTGTACAGATTACATTAATGTATATGAACTTCTTTTTTTTTCATATGAACCGACGGAAGAAAACATGAATGAGGAAGAAACACGACGTTGAAAAGGTCATAGGTCATGCTTCTTGGCTCTTGATTCTTGGCTTCTTCTTTGGTGCAAGTATATCAAACTGTGTATAAATTTTGGTACACAGATCAGGTACTGTATGTAAACGGTAAACGGAGCCATAAGTCTTAAGTAACACGACATTGAAGAAGATCACACAAAATATGATACACATCTTGGTTAGAACGATCGCGCGTTGGCTTCCTCAAGTCATATGTATATATATATTATAGATGCGTCCATTGCTATATATATATATATAAAAGTATGTGCATAAAAGTCAAAGTCGTGAGGCCATGAACAATGAATAATGGTGTGGAAAGAGAAGTGAATGCACCAAGGATTGAAATCCAGAGAAATGAAAAGAAAGACAGAGAGAGAGAATTGAAAAATCCAGAAGGAAAGTCAATTTTGCTTTCTCTGATCGAAATTTGTAGGTCAAGTTACTCAATCCATCCTTCTTTCAACACCTTTTCCTCCTTGCTTTCGCGTAGAACTCAACTGAATATTTGGCTGCATACTGTACACTATACAATACACAGTGTACAGTCACAGGTAAGGGGAAAGCAAGAAGTAAAAGGTTATTGGATTTAGAACCTTTCTCATTTCTACGTTGACTTCCATCTTTTTGATGCCTAAAATGTCTTTATGTCGGCTGGATATAATATTATATACTCTACAATTGTCCTGTTACATTGAAATAATGTTGTGTGGCTATATGTATTCTTGCTTTTGTAGTGTATACAAAGACGCTGGTTGACAGCTGTATGCAAGTTGTGTATGTTATACATTATACATGCATTATAAAATATGAGTTGTAAGAAAGATACTTTTTCATTGCAAGAGCTCCACATTTTTCATTTCCTCTAAAAGTTCTTTTAGCCTCGTTTTATGTGTATGAGTGTATGAAATTTTTAGTTTTTCTCCATTTATTCCTGTTTTATTTCGTAGTCCAGTTTCCATGTTTATTTATGAATTGTATCCTTTTTTAATGTTTCGGGTTCTTTAAATTCAGTCATGTAAAAACGTTTGGTAAAATTTCGTTTCCAGTCTTTTTTATTCAGTTGATGCATATATTCAACTTAGGGTATTATATTCTATGCTGTGCTACAACAACCTGCGAGGTTATAGGTCATGTAATGCTAGATCTGAATGATCAAAAGGTCAAATGGAAAGAAACATAAGGGAAAAAAACTGAATGCAAGTTCAGAAATGTTGGTACCTCTATAATATGTTGTCACACCTGTTTTAGAAAACTACTTGTGAAACATTTAATAACGGAGTAGGAGAATTATGAAGGCTGCTGAAACTGAAAGAGCAAGGTTACGTGTTATGTATTATTTATCATTAAAAAATAAAAAACAAAAGTTCTCTATTACTCAGTACCCTCCGTGTGATATCTAAATTCTAGCAAAATACGAAAATTAGGTGTAACCAACGAGAGTTGTTTCAGCGTACATATTGTAGACTAAAACAAGGGATGTATAATTTATACTTAAGACCTGAGATACAAGATTCTTGATTTTCTCTGCTCTTCGTTGGGCGCAGGGAGCGAATAAGAAATTGAATTCGATAAAGATTTAAGAGATTTTGCTTTACTTTCCCCGCCTATTACACTTTCTCCAGCATATTGTACGATATTTAATCGCACTCTGGGTAAATGTCAGTCTCAAACAAAAGCCTGTAGGATTCTTAAATAAAGTCAATCACTCTTTCATCATGATCATTATTTCTGCCATTAGTATCACAAACCACACTACCTTATACAGGCTCTTGAAGGAACATTCTGTGTTCCTATAGAAAAAAAGAGAAAGCCAGTAGCACACTAGTCTAGATTCTAGACAGTACTAAGTATGCTCACACTATTATACCGATTACTTGTATTCGTAGTAAATTTCTAGGCGTAGTGAATATGATGGTTATTTATGGTGCATAGTGCATATAGTAGGAAATTGACGGAGACAGAGTCAAATTATTCTAGTTCTTAGCAGTCGAGACTAAAGTATTATATTATCATGTAATACGATTTTGCTCATGGTTTATACTTTATCCAGTTTTCCCATTGTGTTGGCTAGATTCTAGATGTAGACGGAGACGAGAAGTGGTGAACGAGAAATAGAACAGAATGTTATCTACTTTGGAGTTTGGAGGTTGAAGTGAAATTGGGAATTTATTGTCCATTTCAGGATTATGGGTTGTAAGCCTGTCAGAGCTCTATCCTCCCTTTTCTATTCACTTGTTCTCACCTATGTACAATGTACATATGACTTTATGCAGTATAATATGATGCTACGCACAAATGTACATCTAATGCCTGTACAAAGTATTATCCAGTGACTCATTTTGTTTGAGGTTTTTCATAGGGCACCGCATTCTATATAAAAATGTAAACATGGATTTGTTCAACAATACGACAATGTTTATAATTCATACCACACGACTTGTGGAAATATACGAGACGGGCTGAAATGAAATTCCTCTCGTTTTATCTCATCTCATCTCATATTTTACTCCATTTCAGCAAAAAAAATTATTCGAGTATTATCATTTATTATTCAAAAAGCACAAGGTCAAAGTTTTTCTACATGTAGAATGCTACTCCATTATACGCGTAAACGAACTCTATGTACGTGTCATTTATAGATCAAAGAAATGATCCCATCTTTCCTTGTGTCGTGATAAGTATGAAAGATAAAAGTCTAAATTTACGATGCTTCAAATTAAAGACATTCCATCCTAAAATTAGTTTTGGTGTACTTATATTACTGATGCAGTTTTTCCTTTTTTGTAAAACGAGAGCTCAAGGAGGATTGTACTTCAAGAGATAACCCAAAGCAAAAAGTCCCCATAGTGAAAATTTAGGAAGGATTAAGGTTAAGTCGTCTATCAAGTTTTATGTTCTACAAAAATGAAAATGAAAATGAAGTGAGAGGTGAAAAGAGGATAAGAAATTACAGCAAATTTGCTGTGACTGCATCTGTATTCTGTATGCGCTGTACCATGTGTCCATGTGTATGAGATATGAGACTTGCGAATACACGAGATTTTGTAAGGTCATAATGTGAATTTAACTAAGGTCGAATGTCTGCTTTCGGTTTTTGGTCTAGTTTTTGGAATTTACAAAATTCCGAAGTTGCGAAAATGTCAAAAGAGAAAATCATGGAATGAGCTGAAACCTGAAACAGTTCCTTTGTTATTGTATGCACATGGGGCATCATCACTTAATATGATACGAAACATGACAGTTTTAGAACCTGAACTAAACTACGCTGTTGGAAAGGACGAGTGGAAACTAGAAACTATGGTAGAAAGAGTAAGATCATACTTGGTATTTGGTACTTGACATAAATTTGTTAACTAGGTGTAGAATTAGTATAGCATATTTTGTGGTACAATGTATGATATATTATATAATATTATACAATAGCTTTTCATATATTCTAAACTCCAAACTCCAAACATGTTGAGGAGAAAAAGGAGAAGTTTATAAATGTTGTCTATACATAAATGTTGTCTATACATAAATTTATACATAAATATGGTTGAATATCAAACTCAAGAGATAAAATAAAAGTCCTCGATCCTCGATCTTCCCAACTATACAACTTATATTCAGAATAGGTATATTCTATTCATATTATGAAAACTTTTAGGGAGACTATGACACAAAGTTTATATGTTTTTAATCTATAAGCTTCCAAATGTGTATATTTATACCGTATTGTATTACTGAGTTGCCCAGGGTGAAGCAGAATTTATAATTTTGGTCATGATTAAGTCTACTTCCCAAATTTCTAACATTCCTATACACTGTACACTGTACACTGTACACATAATGTAAAAAATTATTTCAAGTAAAAATTTAGCTATTTATACAGGAGTAATTAGATGATGAAATACGGTGAGTATAAAATTTTGCACATCATTGTGTATTGTGTAAGTGTATATGGAAAGGTTGTAAAAGTTATAAAGATCGATGCATACATACATACTTGTATATGCCCATACGAAGATAAATGGAGGACTAGGTTGCAGATTGTAGAACTTGGACCAAGTAAAAGAGAGAGATTCTATTCTACATTCTACATTCTACATGTAGAATAGAATAGATGCAACTCCTTTTTGCGATTGCGAATTTTGGGAGAAAGACGCGAAAATATCCTTGTAACTTGTAACGCATTACTTGGTTGTGCTCCAGTCCTCTATGTATACACATCTCTATATATAGGTATATATGTATATACAAAATCAGAAAGAGTCTGGTGGAGTCTGAATCCTGACAGGCGCTTTTCGGTTGCTTTCTCTCTGTTCCTCTGTCTCTCTCGTGGAGCGTTTCTCACTCTGAAAAGGGAGTTGAGAAGCACATATATGTAACACGTATGCATATGCATACAAAGGTTCCTGTTCCTTTTACTACCCTTTACAGTATACACTGTACACTGTACAGAGTATCTGTTATAGCATCCTTAGTTCTCGGATTCTACTTGCTTTCTTCTTTTCCCCGCTTCAGAGTCAGTTGGATTTGGAGACCATCCCAGCAGAGATTGAAATTCTCTTGACCGAGAAAAAAATCTCCTGCAATTCTGTATCCCGCTTTCCCCTTTCTCCTCTCTCTTTCTCTATATTCTATATTCTATATTTCCCTATCCTTCACTCTCTGACTTGTTTTCTTTTCCTTCATTCACTCTCATGTAAAACAAATACAATCAAGTCAAAATAAATGCCCATTTCCTATTTTTAACCTGTTTTTATTCCAAACTCTACACTCTACACACTATATACATAAAATTTATTGACTGGTTCAAGTTTCTTAACATTCATCTCCATATATATATTCCATATTTCGTTTACCTTGTTATTTACTAGATTCACAATCGTATTTGCATCCCTTTCCCTACAATTTCCATTTATAAATTGAGAAAGCAATAACAAATTGTACGTTGAGTTAGCAAAGAAAGAGAAAAGTACCTGTGACCCACTCAATTATTCTAAGAACCAAAGGGGAAAATATTAAAGGCAGAAATCAAAGAAAAACATTCAAAACTCAAAGAGATGTTCGAGATTCTACTTTAATAAAAAGAAAACATTATTCAAATCTCAATTCCCATTCAGATTTTTCTTCTGAATATTTACAATCTGTATAAAAAGTACCTAATATAAAGAAATTTAACGAATTGATTCTACTGCTATCAAAAAGTAACTAAATCAAAATAGTTCCAAGTAGATTTACTTTAAGCAAACAGTGATATAAATTATGTTAATAAATTCTATAGCTAAAATTAAAATAGTAAAATAGTAAAAATTTAGACGTAGCTACTGCAAAAAAGTGGATACTAAATTACGTAGTTCTCAAATGCTCAGTAGTTTTTAACTAAGGATAAGAAAACGAGTTTAAAGTGTAGTTAATTGCAATCGTAGACAAATCAATTTATTTATTTTGTACTTGGAATAAATTTACTCAAGAGAAATACAAGTAAGGAAAACTGTGACAAAATAAATACCACTGAAAAGCAATACAAGATTCAAATTTCAAACATATATTTATCGGACGTGTAGAATAAAAATGAATAAAATAAAAATGCAGTGAAAATGGCAGAGAACACAAAACGAAAGCGAATGTTGACTATTTTGGTTTTGATATCAGAATGAGTGATTTGTGATTTGTGATTAAGAGTGGAATGAAAGGTTAAAGTGCGTTCCTGTTTTGTTTTATATTGTATTTCCTGTCACATTCATTTGAAAGTGAAATATTTTGACCTGTGAGGATCTGGACAAGAAAATTAGCATCACGACGTTTGCTTCAACCTTTTCTCGTCGTAGTCAAAGTGTAGTTTCGGGTTCCAAGTCCAGCAACAGCACAAACAACAGCACTCAATCAAATCCACATCGGACTTCAACTCCAATTCGACAAAGAGTAGAAGAACCAGACGGAATTGCGGGCAGAAGCAGAGTCAGAGAATTAGGAACGAGGAAAAACAGTAATCACGATCAACGACAACCGTTGATCAAGCCTGAAAAACCAACAACAGCAGCAACAACAACAAACAGCATGTTCCTCATTCAAAAATACACACAGTACAAGGCAGCGCAAGCGGAGCAGCAGAAGAAAAAAGTCACTGAGAAAGAATTAACTCAACTGAATCACAAAATCGTAAGATATGCTTATTACTTTTTTGACAATGAAAATTACAAATAACATCTATGTACTTTTTGAATTGAAAAAAAATCAGCTTTTTTCTAGTCAATGTCTATAAAAAAGGAGGAAATGTTTTAGGTTTCAGCTAATTTATTCGGTATGAGATCTCTTCTACGAGACTGAAATTAGTTATCTTAACTTTCATTTATTAGCCGTTGGCCTTTGGTCTCTCAAAATTAAAAGTAAAGTCTGGATTTGCCCGCTAAATTTACTGGCGTGCTAATATTATCGTGCTTCGTTACATGTATATGTACAATGTACATAGATACACTGGTTTTATTTTTATTCCTAATGTTTAGTATATTTACTCGATGTTCTATTCCACAGTTTTGCTTTCCTTTTTGTCTGTAATTCTAGATTCTAGAGTTAGAAACTGGAAAAGTAAACAAAAATAAGCGAGAATTTGCTCCCTCGGGCTTTACCTGTCAGCTTTTATACTTGCATCTCCAGTCTTCTCTGCACACTGAATGAGAGCAAAAACGCCAAGAACTGTATCGTTCCGCTGCGTGCTCGTCTTATCTTACTTCTGATACTATACCAAATACCTAGACAGGTTTAAACAGTATTGGCAATTGACAAGGTGGAACTAATTTCTTTGCTATCAGCTTTAACTATTTTATTGCTCACATTTCACGTAATTTCATTTACGGGGAGTGGATCAGTCCATTTTTCACCATTATTAAAGAACGAATTTCTTGAAACACTTTATATTTCAAGTTATCTGGAAATACATTGTACAGTTGTACATTGTACACACAACGGTTATTACTTATTACGTTTTTATTCTAGGCTCTAGATTCTAGGTAGTTTGTGATTACTCGTGTTGATTTTACTAAAACTTTTTGTCATACTTTCAGAGGTTATGCTTTGTACTTGTTATGTAATTTCGTTAGCGTTTATTTACATCTACTACTCTTTATCTTCATTTCCTACATCGAACTTCCAGTTCTCGTATTAAATGTAATCAAGTAGACTTTGGATGGACTTGGATAATTATAATCGAATTAATGTATAATCGAATTAGGCGGATTTCAAATCTCAACAATGTAATACTTTTTGTAGTTTGTGTCAAAAGTTCACAAAGTACCAAAAGTGAAGCAGATAAACAAAGTCACAAAACCAAAGGGATTTTCATCGGGTACATTCAAATTTTTCTAGGTACACGTTTATTCTGTGCCATACAGAATAAACATGTTAAAATACCAGTAGTTACTCTTTACTTAGGGCTAGTATTAGATCCTATACGGCATTTCTACTGTTTTTATGTATAGGTAATAAATATACGACATTAATGCAGCACTTCATGTAAAATGTAAAATGTAAGCCGTTGGCCAAGAAAGGGGGAAAAGCAGAAAAATTAATGTCCATGCTCCATGAGCTAAACTATTCATCAGCAAGTATCAACATTGATGAATCCAGTTTTAAATCGTCCTGAACCATAACTTAATGAGAATTGAGGATGCATATTCATGAATAATGAGTAAAGGAACCATTCATGTAACTGAACTTAATACTGCATAGAGCATTAAATGCTGAAAATTTACTCGGGAAATAAAAAATAAAGGTTTTACATTGCAGATAGAAAGTACAGAGTACAGAGTAGAGAGTAGAGAGTAGACACTAGACAGCCAACCGTTCTAAAATAGCTGAAGGGGCTCATTACTTTCCTGAGTTTCTTGAGGATTGAGGAGTTTTCACACCAGCAGTTTTTTCTTTTACTTTCAGAACAACCTTGGTTTATCTCTTGTGGTTTCAGGTTTCAGCTCATGGGAAATGGTCGACTGGTCAGAGTTAAGTGTGGAAAAGAAAGGTTTATGTCTACAGTCTACACGTTTAAGTATATTATACATTATACGCACCGAAGAACACTCTTACAGAGTCTAGAATCTAGACTCTAGAATCTAGAAATACAAAATGGAGAAAAGGCAGGAAGTAGAGAAACAGAGACGTCACCACTTGAACCTTCAGGGAATTTTTATGTAGGTATTAATGCTTTCCACAGCATTTTTTCATCCTATCATGTTTAAGGGCTTTCTACTTTCTACTTTATATTTTCTTGGTCTTTTAGAAGCAGTATGCAGTATAATATAGGGTACATACTGTATTTATATTAGCAAGATACACTCATCTTTTCCCAACACTTGATAAAAAGGTGTCCATTTAAATTCACAGACTATTACTTCTAAAAAGCTTGGAGCAAATTGATATGATTTTTGTACATCTTGATTAAACGTCTAAGAACCACGTTTCATGTTGCACCAATAACAATACACTTGAATATTATGGTTAAATCGGAAATATATTTACAACTCGAATTTTTCAAAGACATCGACTGTATCATTTATCATTTTACATTTCAGTGAAATTAAGAAAAAATTGAATCAACTGAGTTCAGTTTTCAGCTGATTCCAAATTCCATTTCCCTCGAATGAACTAGCTTTCAGATTTGTCTTTCACCCTCCAAAAAAAAGCATTTCTTTTTCCGCTCTGTTTTATAACCACCGTAATATCTAACTTGTTTTGTAGATTCATCCAGGATTTTGATTTGTGAATTGTAAAATGGAAAACGTGATCGGTTTGAAAATTCATTTGTAGATTTACAAGTTGTTTCGTGCAATCAAATTCAAGTTCACCACGCCAAGTTTG
>JAQGBH010007464.1:0-10952 GCA_034698265.1 Sminthurinus aureus
TTCCGGATGTAAATTGTGGATGAGGTTTGCTTCAAAATCTTTGAGCCACGTTTCTTGTAGGCATACAATTTCACAGGTTATATATCGTAGGTTGGCGAGTTGAAAGTTGAAAAATATTATACCACAAATTTTTTACACAAAAATAATAGAGTAAAAAGAGGAAAACGGCAGACTGTAGACTGTAGACTGTAGACTTAATACTTAATAAGTCATGTATCATTTGCAATTAGTGTATAAAGTATAACGCATAAACTATCACAGAATCACAGAGTCAAAGGGAACAACCTAATAATTGTAAAAGTTGTGGCGAGTTATTTATTATTTATTCATTTATTTTTATTATTTTTAATACCAAAGGAAAAATAATAGGATAAGTCGATAGTCAATAAGTAGTTTGTTATGGCTAACACTGAATACACAGAATAAATATTGAGCATTAAATATTAAATATATAGCATCTAGTATCTAGTAAATATCACAGCATTTGATACTGTCTGCTTATGTGGATTTATATAGCCTACTTCATCTTTTGTTTACAATAACAAAGAGCAAAATTCCACGTACATCAAAAAACAGATACTAGATACTGGATAATTTCTAATGCGACAAACACTAAAAATGTTCTATTTTTCATTTCACACACCATGCATATTTTACTATGACACTTTGGGCTATGGCATAAAAAAGGCTGCAGCAGTTTTGAATAAGCAATATTAATATTAATATTAATATCAGCAGTTTTGTATCTACGCTGTACGTATTATCTGTATTTTTCTCTACTTTCTACACTCTACACTCTACACTCTGCAGTTCCGGCGTGTGGAACTATTTTGAAAATATTAAACAGCATTTTCAATAACAATAATAGCAATCCAAATGATAAAAGATAAAAGTATTATATAAAATGACTGACGAGTCAGAAAACAGAAAACCAACACCAGATACTCCAAATAGCATTCATCATACAGCACAACAAGGAACAACACAAAGAAATAACTGAGGAATGAAATTAAACCAATTATGAATTGTAAACAGGAGTAGATAAAAGGAATGTATCTAGTATCTACACTGAGATTGTAGATTGTACATAGTCAAACGATCAGTGTCCAAGAACCAAGAATCAAGAATCGCATACATAAAAAATGTAGCTAATTCATTTTACATTTTAGAGAAAGTTGTTGAACAGAAATCATTACATTACCAGCTCGTAATAGCACTTACTCATGTATTTATTGTTAGTATTTAGATAACTCTAAGACCAAGTAAATTGAGACTTGAGACTCGAGACTCGAGAATTGAGAATTGAGAATTGAGACAGTCAAGTAATTGGAGCTTGGTGGGAAAAGCGTCTGTAGTCTGTTCTGTCTATATGCACAAGAGTTTGCATTTTATTTCTTTTTTTCTCCTTTTGCGCATCATATAATACATGAGTTATCGGTTATGCTTTATACTCGTTAGAAATGTATGACGTATGAGTGAGAGATGATGAACAGTTGAGAATTGAGAATTGAATAGCGACTTTGGCATTCCTATTCCTATTGTTATTGTTCTTCTCTGCTACTGATGGTATGTTAAAAGAGGCGTCTTGATGCTTCATGTTCATTCTCATTTTCTCAATTCTCAACAAGAATTTGAATTTGAGTTCCAATTCGATTACCGACTCACGTTATGTACTTGTGCATAATGTTGACTATTGACTACTGACTGCTGATCCATGTCAATTTTCAGAGTATCATTTTATAATAATATAATGATGCTCATATGTATCTATTTTGTGTTTCATGAGTAATCAGTAATCAGTAATCATAACCGCATATGAAAACAATATCCAATATACAGAATAAGATATTGAACGGAGGCTTTTCCTTTTCCTCTTCTCATGCTCACATTTATAGACATGGGTTCTCATTGTTTTTGCCGAAAGAGCATAATGTTACAAAGAACTCTTGTGTCAAGTATCAGCTCCATAGAATACGCAATGCAAAGTAGCATTGAGAATTGAGAATCGAGAATCGAGAATCAAGATGATAACGATGAAAAGTCCAGAGCAAATGATAAGAGTGCATAATATTATAGTACATATTGTAGTTATGATAATATTTCTAAATATATTTATTACATATTATTCATTTGATACATGAGCATAATAATTGGTAATAATAATATCACATAATACATAATACACAATACACAACACACCATGCATGTCGATTGTGGATTGACGATTCAATGCGGAAATATCAATATCAATGGGGTGAAATTTTCTTGTAACTTGGGATGGGACTTGGGAGAAGACAAGTATGTATAATGTATAATTTACAATTTACAGTGTCCGCGAATGGTTAGAGTATACAGTATACAGTATGTACATACAATATTATCATATAATAAAATATTCTTATCTCCCATATGAACAAGAGAATGGAAAGTGACGGTGGTAATATTTAATATTTAATATTGGCGAGAGGCGAGAGAACAGATGTGTATCTTTATCATTTGGATTTTGTAAATGGGTGGTAATAATCACATAATGATTCGAGAGTTGAGAAGCATACAATATACAATAATATTATAGCTATTTCGAGAAACATTAGACATTATACATGCAACTTATTAATTTCACAAGATAATTTAATATGAAATTGAAAATATGATACAACTTGTGCATAATATATTACATATTATAATATGCTTAATATCCTATGCTGCTGCATAATGCATAAGGCATAATCCAAATCCAACAATTATCAGTATTCTTCCTTTCTTCCGTTTTGGTTTTGTTCTTTGAATCCAAATGTGACAGTCTGTCAAACTGTATGATGGTTAAATGACCAGTGATGATCAGCACTTTTTTAGGGTTGTTCTGTATTCTGTATTCTGTATCAGTTGAATAGAACATTCTACATTTCTGCATTATTTTTTATGCTTAAGCTTGTACATTGAATTTATTTTTGACACGGGGTTTAACACAAAGTCTGAAGTCTGAAGGAAATTAAATCAGTCTCGAGTCTGGAGTCTGGGATCTGGGATCTGGATAAAAAATGATAAAAAATTGGCATCTTGTAATTTGTAAGCAGTAGACATTGCCACACAACTTGGCCAACATTTTTATCTACAATAAAAGGGTAAAGGAAAAGTGTTCAAAGCTCAAACATACGGTACAAGATACAAGATACAACGTACAACGTACATTGTGCGTACTTATAAAAAATAATTAATAGAAAAATTGATTTACCTCCCTCATGAATTTTAAGTAGGCAATTACGGAAATTAATAAAGAAAATTATCCTCAAATATGGACTTATACGGACTTGCTCTTTTTTGGGAGGAATTGACCCATCCTTTTTCCATTTTTTCTATAGTGCCTGATGTACTTACTTCCTTTTCTTTATCAAAGATTCAAACTTCAAACTTCGCACACACATACACAGATATACACATGGACTTTCAGTTTTCTTGTCCTTTCAATTTTCAGTCCTGTGACCCTGTCACTTTTTTCAAAATTGATTACTTCCATGTACTTTTCTGTTTAAATTATGGACTATGGACTATGGGCTCACAGCTTCTGCTTTCTGCCCATTTTTTTCTGAGCAAATTAACAGTGCATAATTAATTATTTAATATTTAATACTTAATACTGACCTTTGGTTGAATGTCTGTTTATTGTCTGATATGAGGTGGACACATATTACATTCTTAAATGGAAGATGGAAGATGGAAGACGACGGAACAGATGAAGATTATGCGTAAACAAGCACATACAATTTACATAGATTCCATCAAGTGTGTAGTAACTTAGTAAGCTTTGCATTGTACATTGTACAATGTACAGGGTACAATAGACATGGATTCCAGCGTCTGTTACTAACGAGTTCTTGAAAGCAATTTCATTTATGGATAACCGTCTAATGATCATACATCATTTAAATAAATGTTCCAAGCTCCATTAATTATCATTTAGAAACAAATGGGATCACATTTCTGTTTTTTCTCATGAGAGCTCTTCTCTTTTAAAATCCTTGTCGTTCTTTATTGTTTTTGTACTTTGTACATGTGCGACTGAGGGTCTATTTGTGGTTTTTAAATTTGGATTTGAAAAATTTTGAACCTTGATTGCTCAAACACTGTCGTTTATTTATGTATTTTTCTATCGCTTTCCAATGTTTTAGAGTTTAGACTTCAGCAGTTTGGACTAGACTCGTTTAAATGTTAAATGTCCGACACACACACATGTATTTTGTAGACAATGTATGTTGGATGTGAGAACCATTTGTCATTCATTCCTCAGTCTGTGCAGTGTGCAGTGTGTAGTGTGTAAGTAATCTTTCTGATTGTTAATTTTGGAAAAAGAAACGCCCCTTTGAAATACAGCACACAAAATTCACAATACTCAATACATTACAGACTGCACAGAACATTGAACATGGAACCAAATGGGCAGATGAAAAGAAAGGAACAAGAAAGGAGAAACAACTGCATAATCCTTTCACTGTTAGTTACACAATAGCTTAAACAATAGATAATAGAAGATACAAGATATTACGTACAATATTGCAGTACATATCGCACACAACAACAATATATACAATATATACAGTAAACAGTACACAGTCAAACCAGACACCAGACTAGCGGAATTTAATTGTAGCAGGTAAAAAAGAGCCGCATTCTGGACCAAAGCTATGAATGTGGATAGTGGATACTTAACGAAACAACCAAACGAGTTTCGATTAAATTTTAATTTATTGATCTTTCCAACAAGTGACTCTTAAACTCTTAACTATTGAACATTGAACATTGAACCCAGTCTCAGTTACAATTTACGATTTCCAATTTCCAATTCCTTTCTGTTTAGTTTCACATGCACCATTTCATTCCACAGATTTATGAGCACTGCTCACTCCACGCTGTAAACTATACTCTTAGACTCTAGAGACTCTTCTGCGTCATATTTTATGCGACAAGAAAAAAAACGGTAAATCAGCGCTGTCTTGTTGAATCTGGATTGAAACCAAGCCAAACCAAACCAAATCACAGGTTAAACAGAGATGTAAATGATTTGTCGCATTTAATTAACGTTATCAAGCATCAAGTTTAAAACAACAAATGTAACTGGACGGGTTGCTGGTACTTGAATTTGTATTCGGACACGTTCCTTGTCTGCGGATGTCTAAACTCTAAACAGATCTAGAATCTAGAATCTTGAGTCTAAAACATATCTGAAACTACAGAGATAATTTTTATCGGTTCCTTCTGGTCCAAAACCAAACCAGAAATTATCTAGTGCAGTAATTGAGCTTGAACTAGAATTTTTCTCCTGTTCGATTCCATTCCCAATTTCCCTCTGATTCGTGTCTAGTGTCTAGTTTCTAGTTTCTAGTGTCTAGTGTCTAGCAGCTATTCATTACTAATTAGACTACCAGCAGCGGGAAGGAAGTGAAATCAAAACAAAACAAGAAGAAGCATTCACAAGAATGCAGTTTTCAATGGATAATGGATAATTTAGTTCCCCGGCAAATTTAAATGCAATCAGGCATCAGGCCCACTTCTGCTTTCCAATAGCTACAATCTTGCAATTTTTTCATGGACATAGATATCATGTTCCGCTGGATTACAAGTTAAACATGTGACAAGTCATAATAAAACGTCTTTTTTAATGTGCCTGCACTTGCTCACTCGTTCGTTTTGAATGATTCGTTCTTCGTTCGGTGCAAGTGTCAACATTTTATTTACAGTGATGTGGGCGTGCGGAGAGCAAGTCCAACTGCTTTGTTTTGTGTTTTGTGTTTTGGTTTGTCTACCCTTATGGCAGTATTAAACATTTTGCATCATCTTGATTCTTGATTCTTGATACTTGATACTTGATAAGGGCAAGGATCAAGGATAAGTCAAAGAGTTTGATGGAGCCGTCTCACTATTATTTTTTACATGTGCTTGTCCTGTGTACAGTTTATAGTGGAGAGTTTAGAGCTGACATGTACTGCTCTTTGCAAATAGTGCAGGTGAGAAATCTTTGCACAAGAAATATTTGTAATCCATGTGTATGTATATCCATGTGTACAATGGATAGAAATAAGAATCCCGTTATCAGTATGCAACAAAAGTAACTGCAAAACCTGTACCTGACAAACGACAAACCGCACACACAAACAGCAAACAAGGATGATACGTAATGTATACTTACACTTGTAGCTTGTATTACACGAATGGTATCTTATCTAATAGCTTCAATTGCATCTCATAAGTATAAGTATGCGATTCACAATACGTAATACATGATACACTTTCAACTTTTTAACTCAAGTGTGTGCTTCTCATTTTCTCATTTATCTACAATCTACAGCTTTTTATTATGATTATTATGCTACAATGATTATACTTAAATATTCAATACGGATTTAAAGTGTTGTGAGAACTTTCATTTAATTTTGTTTCATCCTCCTACGATTTTTCGCTTCATTACAAATCCCAAAAACATTTTCCTTTTCCTTTTGAATGATTGAATTAAGTTGAGGAAAATCCGGCAAAATCCTTGATTGATAGTTCCACTAAAACGTTGCATTGCTTTCTTTGATGCCATTCATGTCCTTTTTCATACATCATAGTTGACAATCCGGAATTCATTCTTCCTTCTTCGACTTTCCGCTTTCTCTGGTTTTGTAAAAGGAATTTAAGAAATATTTTCAGAACATTTGAATTAAGTTGGCAAAGCCTTTCAATAGACAACATTATTCTACATGCTACATGTATTGCTTTTATTTAATCTGTAATTTCCTACCTTTTGGAAAAAGTGTAGATATGATGCACAGAGAAAAGACAATTTTTCGATCCAATTAAGTCAACTTTGAAAATTAAGTCAAAATTAAGAGACTGTTTTTGGATTGTAGCAACTAGACACTAAAAAAATGTAGAAAAATATACCCAATTTGTCTACAGCTACGGAGTGAAAGTTGTGAAAAACATGTGACTGTAAAAAGCCCAGTATGCTGTTTGCATACAGTGTACAGAAATCACGTTTTCAAATTTGAGCGAATCTATCCAAGAATTTACGTTTTCATTTTCATTTTTCAAATTTCTCCACACTACACAAGCCTTTAAAATTCCCCTAATGAATCAAATGAAAAATGTTTGAAATACTCAGCTGTACCTTAAGTTTTAGGATGAGACAAGTTTTTGAGAAAGATTGAAAAATGTTGTTGTTGTTCATAGTGCACAGTGGACATTGTGCAGTCTACAGCGTACAGCTTTGGCATTCAATATGTAACATGAAATGTTGGTTGTTGGATGTTTGATGCTGGATGAAGCGATACATTTTGTGTATCTGAAATCTGTAATCGGTAGTTTTTCACTATTTATATTTTAGGCATTTATATTATGTAGGTAGCAAAATTTCATACGACGTACTTTAATGCTGTACGATGTACAGTGTACAGTGATGATACACACACTATACAATATATACTATATAATAAGAATAAGTGAGAGAAGCAAGTCAAGTTAGACTGCACACGTTGAACGTTGATGTGTTAAAAATAAAAGTGTGTATTTGTGAGGAGGAAGAGTCACAATACAATCCATCATCTTGATTCCTCAGTCCTGATTCCGGATCATCAGGAGGATCGTTGATGATGATTCAGGAGCACAACTGCACCACATGTCAAATCTCAAATGTAGACACCTCCTCCTTCCAATTTCCAGTATCCAGTATCCAGTACACATCTATGATACGATATTATGATATAAGATAATGACACGCTATAGACTGTAGACTGTAGACTGTAGACATTCTTAGATCTCAAACTCTCAAGTCTCGCGTCTCCAGTCTCGAGATTCCAACCAAACAGAAGGATTGAAATTGCCACATGTATACATACACAATACACAAAGCTAGAAAACACACAGCGTTACATCTTCATATTTGCATTCATATTAATATTAATATAAACAAGAAGCAAGTTTCACAGTGCATACAGTATGTCTGTAGCAAATAGCGTGGATTACGGGTAAAAATGGAACTCACTCTATCACAAGTTACGAGAGGAGCACTCGATACTCCATACTCAAAGCTCGAAACTCAAAACTCAAAACTCAAAACTCGAGATGAGGATTAGACAAATACAAATATGGAGATTTTTTCTCCACTATTTATCTAGCCAGCATTTTCAGAATGAAGATGACGGAGAATTATCTCAAAATTCAAGTGAATCCCTCCACTCACTCACTCAGGAAGAATGGAATCTCTCCACCGATTCCAAAGGAAAAAATTATACACTGTGCAGTGTGGATACATATATACATATTTATGTAATGGTCTCAGCAGCACTATTAAATGCCTCATGTGTAATCTGGAAAAATACAAATACTCAACGTGTTTGACAGGAGCAGTCAAGAGTCAAGAATCAAGAGTTGCTGGAGGAGGAGAACTGAGAATCCAGAATCTAGAATCTAGAATCGAGAATCTTTCAATTTCAATCCCAATCCTATATTTTACCGTCTCCATCTCAATTTCAAATACATTGTACATGTTGCATGTGTATTTGGAGAAAGAGTTGAACATCTCTGCATATGCATTGATGTACAATGTACAATGCACGTACACAGAGATCATAGAGAACTGAGTCAAAGGTGTGGGTTGAATACTGGATTGGAATGGATATATCTACAATCTATGTACAAGCTACAATATTATGATGTTTCATGCTTACTGGTCTGTGCTTTACCCTTTCCTTGGTTTCACTGTCTTACGTCTTGTTTGTATTTTGAATTTTGTATGATACGATGGATGGACGAGGTTGGTTGTGTTTTCTGGCTTGAAAATTCCAAAGAAGAAGCAAATAATCTCATGTGTGTATTTATGAGGATATTATGTGCTACGAGATAGGAAATGTTGTGTATCATGTACAGTGTATTATTATTATGTACAGTGTACAGAGTGCAGAGACATTATACCTAATTATAGAAAGGGAAATTCGGGACTTGATCCATCCATTTCTCGCTGCTTCCACTCGCTAATGTACACGGCAAATAAAGAGCAGCAGCACAAACATCCACAATCCACAATCTACGCACGAGAGACAAGAGCTGGTTGAAAGTTGGAACGATCTTTACACTTAAGATTTGAGATCACGTCCTCCTACTTCTCAATCTCCTTCAAATTTCACATGGCAATGGCAGTGAATTTGAACAAATTATCCTTCATCCCTCTTCCTTTTCCTGATATTCCCTGTTTCACTTTTCCTCTTGCACTTGTCTCTGAGTCTCTGAGTCTCTGATTCTCTGATTCTCTGATTCAAATTTCAACGAGTTGAAGTGCACTTTGAATCACATGGTATTGCTTTCGTTTCATGTGGTCTAGCTGTATGTAGTATGTAGTATGTAGCTTTTGTATTTTGTACGCATTGAAATAATGGTTCAGTATTACTTATCTAGAATTTAGACGTACTTAAGATGGAAAATATTGAATCGTGACAAGGATTTCATTTCCTTTCCTTTCATTTTTCATCCAACTTCCAACTCCCAACATACAAATAAATATCACCGATCACAGGCTGTAGCATGATCTTCATTGGTTGCATTCCGTTTGATATTTTGTATTTTGTATTTTCCATCAAACATCCAACTCAATCCTTACATTTCTGACTGTTTAGTCCACAACTTTTTGCTTTTCACCATATCACTCATCTTTTTATATCATTAAAATAAATGAAGAATGGGTGATGTACGCTGTAAAGTGTACAGTGTACAGTGTACGTGTAAACTATCACACTTAAAACTACAGTACAGCACGCACATGCACACAACACACAAGACACAAGACACACATCCATCATTTTACATCACATTTAATACTTAATATTTCATGTTTCATCCAATTGATAAATCTTACACTTGAGACTTGAGACTTGGGAAGAATGTTGTAGATTTGTACTTTAAAGATTTTTAGTTAGCACAACTTTTGTACGGTTATCCAACAACCAACATCCAAGAGCCAACAGCCAACAAAATGGCCCTACAGTTAAAACGGCATCAAAAATTGAAATACTAATTTCCACAAAATTTAACCAAACACCAAAATTTTCACTCAAATATTCTAACTGGTAATAATAACGTTTTGCGTCAGACGTCAGACGTCAGTCGTATCTATTATCGATTCAACAATTCAACTTCCGCGTGAAAATTAAAAAGAGGAATTCTTCCTATAACCTATAACCAAACACGCACACTGTACGTTGTACGTTGTACATGTGAAGCTGTCTCTAGTCTATAGTCTCTATACTTTATACACACATAAAAAGTGGAAGAAAGTAATTATTATCCATGTTTGAAATTGAATCGGCAAGGAGCAAGGAGCAGGGAGCAACAAGTGCAAAGTGCAACAAAGAGTCATTTGCCATTTACCATGTACAAAGAGTCACATATGCAAAACCAAGTGCAGAATAATAATCAAGGAAAAATATTTAACTTGTTTAATGTTTTTTGTTTTATGACATAACTGTGATTGCATCTTGTATCCTTATTCATTGTACTGGGTGCATATTTGTTATTTGTTATATTAAACGTCAAGTTGAAGAGCAAAACTTGTACACTGTACACATTGGGAATATAGAAATTTGTCAGACATGAGACATGAGACATGACGTATCCCACATGTACAATGTCCAAGCTCCAAGCTCCAAACTCTAAATCCCAAACAGACTACATGTCTGCTATGTGCAAACTATTTGGCACGGAACAACTTGGTTTTGACGCATAGACTGTCCACCTCCTCTTCTTCATCTTGTATAGTGATGTTAGATATTTGATTTTTCCTTGGAAAGTTTTTCCTTGGAACGCGCGCTTCGGTTTGAACTATGGGATCAGAGACCAAAAATAATGCATGTATTTAAATGGGACTAATTTTTAATTACTTAATTGTATGCAATTAACAAAGAAGTTATAACTTTGTTAGTTAT
>JAQGBH010007465.1:0-10952 GCA_034698265.1 Sminthurinus aureus
TTGGGTAACTCGTTTTTGCGTTTTTCTTAATTTTTGGTTGTTCAACGGCCGCATTCGGGAAAATGACCCACATATTCTAAATCAGCGTCAAAAACTACGTCGGACAGTATAGATCTCATCTCCAAAGCCGCGTCACACCCCAAGTACTTCCATTGTAAATAATTAGTCTCTCTGTCATGTATCCGATGAGAATATTGTATTGAAAATAGAAACTGAGAAATGGGAAATATTCCGAGAAACATTTGAGGAAAGTTTCTACAAATGTTTCTCTCCCATGAATAAAAAGCACTTATTCCTTATTCAACTACTGACTTGTGAGATTAAATCAGATTAAAGCATAAAACATAATGTTGAATGTTGCATATGATCCTGTTTTGCGTTTGAAGTTTTGTGTTTTGACCTTAAACTTGTTTGCATAAGCTTATTATAAATGAAATATGAACAACTTTTTCCGTCTCAATTTTTAATCATCTTAAACTTGGATCAAGAAAATCTTGATAACGAACGAAACAAAACTTGAGACTCGAGACTCGAGACGTATACTAAATACTAGATACTAGATACTAGATACTAGCAACAATCAACAGCCAACAATGAAACGAGAAATGACAGTTTTGCTCTCTATACTCTGGATTAAACTGTAGTGAACTCTGTTGCGCTCTAAGCTCTAAGCTATATGAGCTGTGTGTACTATGTACTGTGTGAGATTATGAGTTTATGAGTTTATGCTGTCATAAATCCCTCTATTTTCTCACATGTGACATTTACTATGTATTTTTCTCGGCAAATGGCAAATCTCTCCAATCTCCAACCTTTTTATTTTCATATAGTGACATATTGCATAAACCACAAACAGAGTGCATTTTCTTTGTCTTTTTATGTACTTTAATATTTATGCTATTTGTTTATGCATCCGGGAAATTCATCTTTACTTCGTTTCTACATAATAAAAAGACATATAAAGAAATGAATACAAAACACAAAGCAGGAATTGAAATCTGAATTGAGATTTCTAGAATTCTGACTTGTGATTTAGGCTGAGCTGAACTGAATTGAACTGAACTATTTGACGTTTGACGTTTGACCGCTACAAAAATGAGACTGAAAATATTATCTAGTACAAAATACAGAACTCAAGAAACACATTCACAGTAATCCAAATGATACAAAACTCCAACTGTCATCTTGTGTCTTGTGTCATTCTGCCATTTGAACTACAAAGAACAAAGAAACAAAGAAGTAGAATTTTTCTCCTTTGATCGTAGTTCATTAGTTGCAAGCAAACTTTGAGAGTTTGCACATCTCGATTTTTCTTGCAATTGAAATAATTGGACGCCGGTTGTAATTTTCCATCGCATATAGTCAAACACTCACGGTAGTTGTCAATTTGTTGTCATTTACTTTCTCTACTGTGAAAATCATATTGTGTGTAATTGCAATTTACACGTGATAAACTAATTTTCACCATTTAAAATGAGCCTTTTTCACCACTCGTTCAAACTCTTGTTCCTAATTTTGATTGCAACTCATTACAATCGTGTGTTTGCGTGGGGTCCATTTTTTGACGACTGGGACGATAATGACGACTACACCGTTTCCACGGTCCAAACTGGAGTTGAATCCGAATCCCAAGTTTCTCTCATGAATGATCAACCACAAGGAAACGAAGAACAAGAAGAAACTACTACAATTTCAAGTCTTGGAGAATTCAGTAACAGTTCAACTTCATCCTCATCTTTGTATTTAGATTTAGATGGGCAGAGAACAAACGCCAAGTCAAAAAACCCTTTATCCGTTCAATCAAATGACATTAGTTTGAAGAAGAAAGAGATTGAAAATTCCAATGGAGTTGACTATGGAGAAAAACTGTTTTTAACCCCATTCCTCTCAAATATGAGTCGCAGTAGCCCTGAAGTTTGGAGACAATTGGCCCTTGTTAAAAACCTATCAGCGGTTACAGTTAAGAAAAACACATGTGGAGAAAATGAAACATTACGGAATATTGTAAAATACGGTAGAAAATAGTTGTGATAACTTTGTACTTTTTGTATGTATTTTACAGAGTTACAGCGGATTTTTAACCACAAACGAGCAATTGGGATCCAACTTGTTCTTCTGGTTCTTTCCAGCAGCCGTGAGTTAATTAATTATTTTATACTGAACTTAAACGTTGGCTATCTGATGCAGCAGTAATGAGGATAAATATCGTTAAAATTCTTACTGGCGTTGAACTCTCGCACAAAATGAAGAACCTTTTTCCTTTCTGCAAAACTTTAATTTACTGTTTACTTGTATTCTGTATCGATAATCAATAATTTGTGAGAATTTTCCACATCACACATGGCGAAAACAATTTAAATTTGAGTGCTCGAAAATGACAAATTCTATTGTCGCTTAAAATGAATGTTAGAACATTAAAGTGATTGAAAAATTAATACACATGTGCAAAAAGTGTCTAAAAAATCTTTTTTAATTTCAGTATAATCCAGAAAATGCACCCCTCTTACTATGGCTCAACGGCGGGCCTGGAACGAGCTCATTATTCGGTCTTTTTGTAGAAAATGGACCATTTTTTGTTGATGACGAAGGTTTCCTTCAGGTACACACACTGTTCATATTTCTCGTGGTTTGATTTTTTATTTTCTTTGTTGAATTTTTTACAAACATCAAATTGATTTTTGATTCATAAAATTCTATAGTACCGGAAAAATCCATGGACTTTGACACACTCAATCCTATACATTGACAGCCCTGTTGGGACAGGTAAAAGTTACACACTAAACAATTAACATTCCGAATTTCTAATTTTAGGGTTCTACAATTTACACTCTTCTACATTTTTATATCTACAATCTGCATGTTACATATATGGGCTATGACTTACTAAAATCTTGCGAATCTTGTCTATTTATTTTAATGGGATGTGCACACACTATTTTTTGTATACAGGATTCAGTTTCACTCAGTCAGAAGAGGGTTATGCCCGTAATCAAGATGATGTGAGTAGAGATTTATACGAAGCATTGATACAATTTTTCACCGTTTTTCCAGAATATGCGTCCAGGTATAGTCAAAATTGAAATTCAATAGTCAATGACCAATAAAAAATGTACTCTAAATTATATGACTGCCGAATTTGAAATGTCAAATGAGCAAAATTATTTCGTGCTTCATGCTTTTCGTGAATTTTACAGAGACTTTTACGTCTGTGGAGAAAGTTATGCAGGTGAGAGATTTTAATTTTTTTTGCACTTTGAACATAAAAATGAGTCTCAAGCCATAAGCAAGGTTTGGAATTTAGAATTTAGACAATGTGAATAGTGTATAACTAAACGGAAAACGGGATGGTCATTTTCTCTATTTCTGCAGGAAAATATGCACCGAGTATCGCTTACAAGATTTACAAAGAGAACAGCCGTCGTGGTCCTCAACTTCGAATTAATCTCAAAGGTTTCAATTTTCACTCCTTCATTATCAATTATCAATCTTTTACGTTTGCTCAGAAATAAAATTGCCATTTTATGAATTTTAGACAGGCTAGAATTTAGAAAGAAAGGAAACTGTTTTTATTTTGAATGGCAATAATTGGATTTTAATGTGGTGTGTCTCATTATTTCATTCTGTAGGTCTGATAATCGGCTCTGGGTTCTCGGATCCTCTCACTCAGAATGAATACGGTGAATATTTGTACAACATGGGATTGATTGATGAAGTGGACATGCAGTACTTTAAAACAGAAGAGGAAAAGATTCGAAAGCTGATTAAAATTCAAAACTGGAGACTGGCAACCGAAGTACGTCTTCTATGTCTCATATGATCATGTCCAATTTAAACATCGATTATGCTTTCAATTTTCAATGCCAATTTTAAAATAATTGAGGAAAATGGAAATGGATTTTTTTTCCAATTTATAATTTTCAATTTGAACGCCGCTTGTTTTTTTAGAGACTGTTTTCTCAGTCCCCGAATGATAGATACTTTTCCAACGGTATTTAACGAGATTCTTGTGTATCATTTATGATTTTTGCTTGTTTGGCTGTACAATAATTCTAGTCGGTACAATCTCTCATTCTCGGATTTCCTCATCAACAGCGATCTCATTTTGAAAACTTGACTCAATTCCGTTTCTACATGAATATTTTGAAGACGACCGTCCCTCAACCGTATAAAAATTATGCAGAGTTTCTCTCAAGAGACAGTGTGCGAAGGTCGCTTCATGTGGGTGACCAACGGTTTACGAGGACGTCTAAGACGGTTCTCCAGTACATGTTGCCTGACATCTGTAAATCTGTGAAACCCGCTGTAAGATTAGTTATTGTTTTACATGAACAATCATTTATTTGTTATAGTGCAATTTTAGGATTTGCACACAATCTAGCCAACGGACCTTCATGCGAAATTTAGCTGAATGAGAAAAAAAAATTAAAACGGCGTTAAACTCTTTTATGCATTACGTTTTTTTATGGTATTTCCTGCTTATTTGATTTCAAATTCTTTTTGATGCAATCCAATCTGAACGCATTGTTATAGGTGGAGAAACTGCTAAATGAAGACTACAGAATCCTCATTTATGCACCGCAACTTGACATAATCGTTCCACACACGGGCATCAATAAATTCCTCAAGAGTTTACGCTGGATTGGAAGTCGTAAGTAAACAAATATTAGTTCTCTTAGGTAGAATTTAGCTATTTTTACTTAACACCAAGTGCACCTTAATATTTTGAACTTTTAGGCCAATACTTGGAGACACCGAGAAAAGTGTGGCGGGTTAATAATGAAATTGCGGGATATACCAAATCAGCTCGTGGTCTAGTCCATTTAGTTATGCGTAAGTCTATTATTTGTCCTTACTTATTGTCTTAAATTTTGGGTCATTTTTGTTCTCTTTTATGCTAAATGTTCAATAAGCTTTTTTTCAACGTCTCCTTTACTCGATTTTATCCAAAATGTAATGGGGATTTTGTAGGAAATGCGGGCCATCTAGCATCGTACGACCAGCCGGAATGGAGCTTCGAAATGGTAAATCGGTTTACCCGTGGACTTCCCTTTTGAACTCACCGCTTTACAAAATTAAATTAATGTATTTGTTAACGGCATTATTTAACTTCATAATCCATAATGTTGTACAGTACTCAAAACTCAAAACTGTCCTGTAGACTGTAGAATGTAGAATCTGCTGTTGTCTGTAGTCTGTGTCCTGTCTTGTTTTGTTTTATGTCCTGATTATTCTTACTCTTATTTACTTATTTATTTACTTGTGAATTTTACACAAGTGTAAAAGGTATTACATATTATTTATTTATTTATTCAGTTGATCTTATGATTTGTTTTTTGCATTTTGTTATTGTAAGCTAAAAGCTAAATAAAGTTACATTGGCTTTCAATTTTTGAATGTCGAGTATTGAGAAATTGAGATAAAACATGATACATCACACCGTCAAATTTGCCTACAAAAGAGCCAAAAATCAATGATCATTAAATATTATTTATTATCATTATCGTTTGTTTGTCAATAGTGAGTAGTCGATGGAAAATTCCAGTGCTTGTTTGTTTGTTTGTCCTCAAGTTGTAAGTTGTATTTGTTTACGTTGAAGGGATTTCCATTTCATTCATTGAGAATTGAGAATATCTGTAATCTGTAATGAGGAATTACGAATGGTCTTTAGTCTTTAGTCTGTGACCTTTAACTTCTCTTCTGCCTACTCTCTACTCGTAGATTGTAAAGAGAGATTTCCCTTCTAATCCCATCACCATAAAGCACAAGCATATGTGTCATTCATCATTCATCACATCATTACTTATGCATTGATCCATTCTCCATTCTCCATCCTCACACAACAATAAACAAAAACACAGTCCAAACTCCAAACACGTGTAAAGTGTAAATATCCCATCCCATCCAGTGGAGTGAAGTGAAGGGTGTGCTATTTGTGTGCTCTATCACCCTGTTACTCTCGCCGTGTCCTTCAATTTCCATTCTCCATTCTCCATTCACTAGTCGTTTCTTTCCTCTCTATTCCTGATTGTCAATTGTTAATTGTTAATGGTACAGTGGTACAGCGTTGTCCATTGTCCACAGTTCCACACTTATGAGTTTTCACTTTCACCTAATCTAAAGTTGGGAATGTGGAGCGCTGAAGGATACGTAAATAGCATATGCACATAACTCATACGGCATTTCCCGTCTATAGTCTATGATCTGGAAGCTGGAAGCTGGAAATTGGAAGCTGGAAAACTCGTACGGATATAATTACAACAAACAGCTGATAGTATACTGTCGTACACGATGCCTTTTAAAATTTGGAGTATAAAAGCTGGAGAAAATATTGAGAGAAGCACAGTCAACCATCATCTCTTCAATCATCACTACAAGACAAAAATCAAATATCTCCTCAATCTCAATTTTTCTCATCTTCTCACTTGAGCAAATCTCAACCACAACTCCAGTCAAAATGAAGGTAATTTCATCTTAAAATCTAAATTCTAAATACTAAATACAAGTAGTGGAAAAATTGTATTTGTAATTTCAGTGATATTGGATAAAACGTGCATTTGAAAAGAGAAAAGAAAGTGAACAACATTTGAAAAACTAACGAAATTTACAATTTTACACATTCATTTCAGGTTTTCGCTATTATCTGTTTGATCGCTACCGTTTTCGGAGCTGCTTTCGCCAATTCCTACGGATACTCTGCACCTGCCCAGAGCTATGCTGCGCCCGCTCCATATGCACCTGCTCCAAAAACCGTCTACCATGCTCCAGCACCAACAATGACCACCTACACCATCCACACCTACCATTCACCCGGTAAATAAACAATAAACAATAAACAACTCGCATTCATTGAAATTCATCCATTTAAATTAGCACAAGAAGTTTTAATTGAATACTTTGTTTGTATTTTTACAGCTCCACGAGCTCAACCCACAGCCGTTCCAGCAAGCGCACCCGCTTACTCAGCACCTGCAGCACCCGCCTACGCACCAGGTAAACAAACTCAGTATAAAATATAAAATATTCTCAACAAATCTAAGTCCAATTGAGCATAAATAATTCAAAATTAAAAGTGACAAAAATCCGCATTATAATTTCAATCTTTTTTCTAATTTTTAGCCCAATACTCTGCCCCAGCACCAAGCTATTCCGCACCAAGTGCCCCAAGCTACCCCTCCGCCCCAGCTCCAGCTTACCCATCTTATTAAATACTAACTACAGCCTGATTGTGATTTTTTACATTTCTACCACATTTTATTTTTGTAAAGAAAAATTAATTTGAAAAAAGGATAAAAAAAAACAAGAAATTATTGATAATTGATAAGCGATAATAATTGAATAATTGGATGTTGGATAAGTGAAAAAAATTGGGAAAATGAAACAATACTGAAGTTGAAAGAAAATAAAAGATATTTTTTTAAAAAAAAGCTTTTTTTCATATATTGAGATTTGAGATATTCTAGATTCTAGCAGATTATCAATCATAAATCATAAATTACAACGTGAGCACTTTCTCTTGTATTTTGTACTTAATCATTAATCACCATCATTTATCAAGATAGACAAATAACTCCACTTTCAACTCTCGACTTTCTACATTCTACACTATACTCTATACAAACACAACACACTTTAGGCACTCTAAAAACTAGAAATGTCAAGTTCTATTGCCATTTCTCGCTCGTTTCAAGCTCAATCGTTGTCTGAAGGACAATGTAACCCACATTCGGCCATCTCAAGGTTCATTTCCGATTTCCCACTCTCAATACTCAACACTCAATACAGAGTAAGAGAGGCAAACATGCGGACTCCAACTTCCAACCTTCTTTAAATTTTACAGGTTCAGAAATTTGGCTTCATCCATCCTTCCTCTCACCGTATTGTGCATTGTGTATTTTGTGTTGTGTTGTGCAACTCGTATATTACTTTTACAACTTACAATTGCACAATGCGCCACATACTAGTACTTTGAGTTTTTTTTAGTACTTTGAGTTTTGAGTCCATGAAATACGCATAAAATAAATGGGGAAATTTTGCCTACGTTCTTCCTTCTTATTTTGTCCTTCAATCTTTGATCCTTTATGAACTCTTCTGCTTCCTGTGCGCTCTGTGTGAGCTATGAGCATTCTCAATTGAACTAAAAGTTAATGGACTCTTGACTCGTTTTACTCCCACGTTCAGCGTTCAGAGTTCAGAGCAGAAATAAAAATAAATTTATGCATTTTTTAGATAATAAGTTGGAAAATGCATGAAAAACCTTAGACGGTGAAGAAGATTAAAATTACACGTTTGAGTTTCGAGTTTTGAGCTGCTCATTTTTATTCTCATCGGAGATTATACAATATTTTTGTATTACATATATTTTCTATTGACAATTGAAAATTGACAAGCAGGAAATAAAATTACAATAAATTAGTAAGATAAACTCTGCTTGAATATTCTCCATTAAATTTTACAACATGACTGTAGCCAATTGGTCTGGTTGAATTTTCCCCTTCGTAATCAATATTTACAGTCAGTCCGAGGATTTTCCCGGGATTTTGTTTCAAATATTTGAACATGATTTCTTCCCGCTCACTTAGTGTTTGGAAGTTCCATGCCGACTGCGGGAAAATGTTGTGTAGATCCTTGGGCACTTTTTGTTGTGGTCCCAAAATTGAGCCCATGAATTTTCCCACCAAATCCGTTGGCTCCCGGTCCAAAAAATGCATTTGGTAAAATTCTTCATCTGTCAGGTTGGAACTAGAATCATCGGGCTTTGCTGTCTCCAGGGAAATATCAGAGTCTGTATGACCACCGTTTTCATTTTGAATGTCGCCATTGGTATTGGAATTGGAATTGGTGTTGATGTGTTTATTCTCGATAAAAGCTCGAATAAATTCAAGCCTTCCATTTTTCCCGCTCTTGTACCAATAAATTGGGGTGCCAAAGGTGGCTGAGGACTGAGCATCTTGATCAAGAAGCAAATTATCCGGGACAAAAAGATGACCTGGTTTGACCTCCAATTTTTTGAAACGATATCGCTCCATATTTTCCCGCCTGCTCGGGGTAGGACTTGAACCATTGAGTGCAGTTTCGTTATCGTTACCAGTATCAGTGGCGCCATCTACCTCATTGGGTCTGAACCTTTGAAATTCTGTTTGGATAATCGTATTATTCAACTCGTTGTCAAAACAGGGGCCAAAACTCTTAATTTCCTTCAAGGGAAAACTCCCCTCATGTTTTAAGTTCTTGGATTCTCCCTCAACTCCCACAGTTAGGATTTCTCCAGCGCCACTTCTAATTCTACTTTTTATCCTTGGATAGATAGCCAAGGATTCCTCATCACAAGCGAATCCAGTGTAAAGGCGGATACATGTGCCGAATGTCTCGAGGGATTGAATCTTCCCTCTAAAAAATATGTTTAGGCGGTCACAACCATCTTGATCTGGAATATAGTCGACCGAGTCTCCTAAAAATTGAAATAATAAAAAAAATGTATCTTTTAGATTTCAGATTTCAGAGCCATCTACAATTTAAAATCTACAAAGTACAAACAAAATTTTCAAATTTGCCGGGAAACTCCATTTTTTCAATTTTTCTACTCATTTCATATTTCATACCAGTTAAATTTTCTCCAGTGTAGAGTCGAGCCTTTGGTTTAAAAATGATATGGGCGGGAAAATTAAATTCTCCTGTTTGTCTATTCACACTGGATTTGAATACTGCCGCTAGTTGACCCCGGCCAATGTCATTGAATGGTTTGAAATCTTCTGCTCGACAATATGCAAAACTAATTGTGATGACAGTGACGACTAGGACGAGTTTGAAGGTGTAAAATGTCCAATTATTATTTCCCAGAGAAAATTGAGTGCATTCCTTGATTTTGAGCGCCATGTTTTTTACAGTCCGCTCCATACACAATAAACAAAAACAAATAAATAAAAAAGAATCTTCCAGATTCTAGATTCTAGATTCTAGATTCTGGAATATCTGTCGTCAAGTGATGAAGAATGAAGAGGAGTAATACGAAAATGGTTGGATGTTGGATGTTTAATTCAATAAACTGTCGAGTGTTGAGTGTTGAGAGTTGAGAGTGGAAAAAAGGGAAATTGATTAATGAATAATCAATCATGAATATTCATTGCGCATTGCGGTTCGACTGGTTCATTTATTCATCATGCATCATGCATGTACAAGTTGATACAAATGAGCCAGAATGAGATTCATTCACCGAGTTTATTCAAATGTCCAGATGTGAGATGGGACGGTGCGGCAGGGAATGCACATTGAACACACAACATTCAGGCACAACATTTGCCGAGAACCAACTGAATATTGAATATTGAATAGCTAATTTGACAAGTTAACTTTCTCCATGCAAAGCTGCATAGTGCATACACAAAATAAAACATAAAATAAAGTCTTTATGTTCATAGCATTGCACATTGGGAAACATGCTGCGGGAAAACTGCACCAACTTGTACAAATCAGTGTCAAATTCAACAATATTATATTCTGAAACTTGTGGATTTTGAAGAATGAAAATCTCATGAAAATCCAAAATTTCAAATTTCAAATGGCGCGCGACAGATGAAACATCAGACATCTTGCGTCTGTGGATTATTCATTATTCATTACGCACATTATACATTATGCTGCTTGAAGGCTTGTTGCATTCACCAACCCAGCATCCAATATCCAGTCAGGGCCATTTTGAGCCATCTGTCGGGCATTTTTCGGGCTCGTCCTGGTGTATACTGACAAATAAAAGTAAGTTTGAAGGGGTTACATTTCCGGTGTTACGCAAACATGAGAAGGAGGCTGACGATTTGATTAATTACGTAATCCATGAAAATGAGCGTGTTTTCTCTCTCCATGAGATAAAATCCACCCGCTTGAATTCCCAAACATTGAACGGATCTGCAAATTCGTTTGTATTCTTCTCTTGTCTTTACATTTTGTTTTGGATGTCT
>JAQGBH010007466.1:0-10951 GCA_034698265.1 Sminthurinus aureus
GTTCTGGCTGGTTAAAAGAGTTGATTGAAAAATTTATTCATCATCACGCATCATGTACTTTGTAGACACTTGAAGCTTGAAACTACAAACTACAAAGAGTAACTAAAATAACAAGAATTTTCTCGGAATCCATGAGTCATCATTTCATTCATCATTATCTGATATGTATGTACAATGTACAATATAAAAGGCATTACCGATACCACCATCAAAACCAATGAACTGGATCTAGATGTGAATTTCAATCTAATTCTCAATCAAAATCTGAATCTGAATCAGAATCAGAATCAGAATGTGACTTAAAATTCCAATTCCAAGTATTCGCACACAAAATATTTAGCGCCACCCACCATCACCATTACCATTTTCACTACACTGTAAATACACACGATTACATGAAGTTGAAAATTGAAAAAAATTCACATGGGCACACATGCAGAATACAGAAAGAAAGCGACAGAAACAGGAAAAGAGACAGAAGAGACAATAAACCGTAGCCGAGAAATATCAGCAGAAATGATACATGATGAAACATGATGAAACCATTTAATATTTCGTTATGAGAAAAAGCCCACATGACACAAAACATATAGTGCTTTGGAAATTTCTTTTCCTTTGTGAGTAATGGGCTTTGAGTATTGAGTAGTGAGCATTGAGCATTGAGCATTAAGTACTACAGTGTGTGCAACCAAACTAGGAAACCAAATAACAAACAACCCGCTTACTCTGCAATTCCATGAAAAAAGCATACGCACAATATATACGATATACGATGTATACATAAAACATAATAAAGTGAGGATATATTATTATATATTATACTATATTATACTGCCAGTTTTTATTACTCATGCCTATATTAAAAGAGACAGAAGTTGGAAAATAAAGACATTTCCCGTGAAAACCAGTGTTTGAATGTTTGTCGATTGTCGACTATTGCCCTTCTCCGAATCTTTCATAACTGGGTGATCGTAAATATATACAATCAATTTCAGAGTTGAAAGTTGAACGGTGAAAGTGGATGATGAAATTTAAATCTGCTTTGTCAGTTTCGGTTTTCAGTTTTCGTTTATCCTTTCTCACAATTAGTGATCTGCTAAATGTTCCATGTTCTTTGTACAATTGAACACATGTTGAATGTGTTTATTTTCAATTCCAAGGAGGAAAATTAATGACAAGTGAGAATTTCCATTGCAGTCTCAATTCTTCGTAGAATCTAGAATCTAGAATCTAGAATCTAGAATCTAGAATCTGGATTGTGGACCAGCCGGCAAACTACAAAGAATCCGGTGGGAAGTAGCAGATTTGGTTTTCTTCCTTTGTTTGTGGAGCTACAATCTACAATACGTCTCAAAATTTCATTTGTAATAGATTGTAAATTGCACCTCAAGACTCACAACTTGAGGCTTGAGAATTGAGGCGATATCATAACGGCTCAAGGCTCAAGGTCGAAGGTTGATGTTTGATGTTTGATGGTTCATATTTACAAGTTAGACACGTTAGACGTTCTGAGCAAAGTGGATTTTTAGAGCAAGGCGAGCCCACCTGCATTTTGTCTCAAATCAACTAAACTGTCAACGGGGAACACAGACTGTGGATTGTGTATTATGCACTTTGAGGATCTAAACGTCCTCTCGTTTCATTTCAATGTCTCGTCATGTAAAATGCAGCGTGTAGAGAGTAGAGAGTAGAGTCAACAGAGTTTACAAATTACTCGGGAATTATGCAGTCTCAGTTTTTGCCAAAGTGTTGCAGAATCCAGAATCAAGAATCAAGATTCATTCAATCAAACCCAAAAAATAAGGATTGGATAAATATTCCATCCGTTGATTTCCATCAACTCATCAACTTGTACGATTAAAGAATAAATGAGTGAATGTAATTCTCGAGTTTCTTGAAATTATTGATCCTCGGTTCGTGAATCTTGAGTATAGAATCTTGAGTCTTGATTCTTGATTCTTGATGCTTTTCAGAATTCATGGTTATTGCATAATTCATGTAAAGTGAATCAGCATTGAAATTTGAAAAGACCGTCGACATCAACATAAAAATTGATATCGACATTGCCATTCACGTCAACATGGATCACGAAAATTACATTGAAAATTGACTAGAATCTAGAATTTAGAATTGCACTGAATTTCATTGCATTTTTTTCTTTATTATTTATTATGTTACACTGTGTGTTGTTTGCTCACAGTTAGCAATCGACAGTTGGCAGTTGGCAGTGCGCCATTCGTCTACGAGTTAACTTGAATCTTTGAATCTTAGAATCTTTGAATTCACAGAAACTTGTTTACCCAAATTCAAATGCGAATCTGAATCCGAATCGGAGTTTCCTCCTCACACTCTACACTCTCCTCATCCGTCATGTTTGTTCCTCATTCCTTGTTGTTGTTCTTAGTTGAGCGAAATATTTATTTTACCACGAGCCTCGAGGCTCGAGGTTTCTCAGAGTTCCTCAAAATTCCTTTCTCCCACTAGAATTTCCTCTTTATTAATGTGCAAGGAAACTCAAGTTCACATTGAAGGAAAATGAATGCTTGGAATTTGGTATTTATTGATGAAAAAATTGTGTAACTTGATTGTAAAATTCGAATTTCATAATAAAAAACTATTACAAAACATAAAATTTGATTATTCAATTGTTTAAGCTTCCTCTAAATATTATGCGCTTCGAGCTTCGAGCTTGCAGATTTTGAGAAAATTTAAATTCAGAGACGAGGGAGCTGTCACTTTTAGGTGGGAAGCTAAATGGAAATTCTGGAAATTTAAATTGTCGTAAGAGGAATGCCCTAAACTTTTAAACTCGAGACTCGAGACTCCAGACTGGAGGCTTGAAAAACTTGGAAAGTTTGCTTAGAAAAAAGCTTATGTAAACAAATGACAAAGTGGAAGGTTGATGATGAAATGGGATGTGATGGGTTGTATTGCTGTGTTATGCAATGTGATGTCATCCATCCATTTCCATTGGCATTGTCAAGTCCTTGCTGTCTCTCTAATCTGCAATCTACATATTCCTCATGTACAAAGTACATACGTAGGTTGGAGGTTGGAGTTTGGAGTTTGGAGTTTGGAGTGTAACACTTTTATAATTTACAAATTGAGAATGGCGAGACTAGAGGGAAATAAGTTTGAGTTAGTTGAGAGTTTGGAGTTTGGAGTTTTTGGCTGTGGAGTTTGGGTTTTGGGTGTAAATGAAATGAGTAAACAGAAAACACGAACCAAAACACGGAGATGACACGGACAAAAAGTACAAACACCCGAGAAGAGAGGAGAGAGATGGATGTGCAAAAAGTTTCACTAACTATTTACTATTCACCATTCACCATTCAGCATTCAGTATTGAGTTGAATGTTAGGTACATATTACATTACAGGAGATAAAAGATAATCAGGTCAATGGAAAATGGAAAATGTTTCTCCTTCACTCAAACTTTGTTCACTCATGAAATGCAAAATTACCGAGAACCGAGAACCCAGAACCCAGAACTTAGGACGTAGAATCTAGAATAGAATGGAGAAGAGATGAGAGTGAATGGGAATGAAAGAGGAATGTGTAATGTGTACAGAGTACACAAAAGTTGTTGCTCGCTCGTTTGTCACTCTGCTCAAATTATCCAGGTCGGTCCAGAGATCAGAGACCAAATAGCAAAAACAAAGTGATCCCAGACCAGAGAGTCAACAGACAATAAATAGAAACAAAACCAAAAGACCTCGTTTCACCTTGTCGCAAGTCGCAAGTAGCACGTAAAGGACGTTGGGCGATGTTCATGTCGATGGTCCATGTTGGATGTCAACGTGCACAAAAGATAGTGTAAACTTTTCCACTGGGATCCAATAATTTCCCTCGTATTTCTATTTGTATTTGGTATTCGTCCTTGCTCTCTCGTTCTCTGTCTCTCTGTTTTATTTTGCTCTGCTGTTTTTCAGCAGTCATTTAATCTATCCTCCAAATTTGGAATTTGGAATTCGGAGCTCCAAGTTTTAAACATGTGTGTTCTATGTTGTATTGTGTATTTGCGTATGGAGAATGGAGAATGGAGAATGGAGCAAATCCCAAGTTTCGTGACATAATAGAACCTAACATGACATGACATGCACCTCGAGCTTAAGTTCAAGCCTTCAGTAACAACTTTGTCTGTTCTCTACTATCTACTATTGTCTAAATCCCCTTGGACCTTACCGTTACGGCTACGGTCACGAGTAAAAATTCGAGTTTTTTCCAGTGCACCGTCCACGTCCACTACAATACAAATACAAAACAACAACAAGACTAAACATACCACCCAAGATAAAAGTCACAAGACACAAGACACAAGACACAAGACAGGATCCAAAAATAGAAGTAGGAGAAAAGTGCCAATTTTTCCACGTCGTGTGCAATAAATGTTACAAGTTTACTCTTGGGAGATACTTGAGTCTTGAGATGAGACGTCAGAGACTCTTCTCAGTTCAACTCAATTCAATTCACAGGACATGACACACCCACAGAAAACCACCAATAAACAAACTACCAACCAAACTGACACACTAACTTAACTATAGACTATAGACTATAGTGCACACAATATTCAATATTCAGTATTGAACTATTGAACAGTGCCCAGAGACAGAGACATGTAAAAGTTTCTAGAAAGAGTAGAAAAAGTAATTAGCAATGAATAGAAAAATTCACAAGTAATTCTATTGACAATCGACGAGTAAACACAAGGAGAAAGGAGAATCGAGTATGGAGTATTGAGTATGGAAAAAAATACAAGTAACAAAGTTTCAAGTGAACTGACAACAACAACAAGCACCACGACGAATACGGGGAATACGACGCATTTTCCTTCTTCCCAATTCATATTATTTCAATTTTCAATACATTACATGTACAAAGTGTATTTTGTACAATAATTTATAATATATCTACAATCTACAATCTACAGTCTACAACAAAGCACCTATCTAAAATAATTGCGCAGACAAAGAAAAGGCACGAGACATCAACATGGATAAAACCAAATAGTCACGAACACCTCCACATTCTATTTACAAAAAGTTTGTGGTTATGCATGCTTTGTGATTTCTCATGCACAATATTTTGATCTAAAATTGCATGCTCAAATTGCAACTCTTTTGCGTTTTTCCACTCAATTCAAAACTTCAGAATTCAAAACTCAAAACTCAACACTTTTTATAATATAACACAAAATAAAACCTACTAACTTTGTACCGTCTGCTGTCTGCTGTCTACTGACGTACTTGAAATTCCTGGATTTTTGATTCACTTGTATTGAAATCAATCAATAAGTCTTTGTCTTTGACTTAACTTTTGGAACGCAGTAGCAAATGATTAGGTGGTAAATGGCCAACTTGCTAATTAGTAAAACCAACTTTGTACCAACGTAGATTGTAGATTGTAGATCCACATTATTAAAGTATACAGACAAATAAATCAATAAGTCTATATTATAAAAGCCACACATGTACAAAATTAGTCCTCAGGAGGAAAACAAAAGAGTTACTGAGAAAAAACAATAACAATAATAATTATTTTTATTATTACAGCAAGATTATTGAATAGACTAAATTGACGATAAACGATACTCTTTCACTCTTTTCTCTCTATTATCCACTACCTTTTATCTTTTATGAGCAGTTGTCTACATTGTACATGTTATTCTAATTCATATTACGTAATACGTAGAATTGTAGAACTGTATAGAATGGAGTGCATAATATCCTCTATTATCTATTGTCTACTTAATATTTTGTGTAGGTTTTCTGCAATACTTATGTATTATTATTATGTAACCTGTAATTGTTGCACAATTAGCAGATTGATTGATTGATCAATGATTAGTCATATCTCATATCTGTCTGTCTGTCTGGTCTGGACTGTTTTGTTTTGTTGTTCTCTCCACCTAAACTCTAAACTGCATACACATGTTTTTATGACATTTGTCGCATTTAATACAATGGAATTGACGCTGTGTCTACTGTCTCCAGTCTACGAATAATTTTGATAATAAAACCAAGTCTGTAAAGTGAATAATTGTTATTTTTTATTTGTCCCAAATGCCAAATGCAACATTTTTTTATTGCTGCAATAATAATTATTGACTTTTTGACTATTTGAGCCAGACAGACAAAAATATGTACAATTTACGTATGACAACAGTATAGTATAATGTATTAATGTATACTTGTGGTATTATAAAACCACAAAATATAAAGCCAGCGTCCAGACGAGTGCAGAGTCCCAAGCCCTGGATAGTGGGCAGTGGGCATTGGATTGGATTGAGACAATGCTCAATGCTCATGCAAAATTCAAAACAAGAAACAAGAGTTAATGACAAGCGATCCCTGTATATTGTATTTGTGTACTTGCAGCTCATTTTTCCATAATCCGTAATCTCTGATTTCCACTGTATCGTATTCTCCTGTTTATTTATTTATCTCTGTTTACTATGCAAAAATATATGAGTGAAGTTGATACAATTTCTGTGAAATTTACCAGCGCACATGGCGACTGACAATTTAGTACTTCTCTCTTTTTGTTCAGAGTTGTCAAATTGTCAAAGAGTGTGGTGTTTGGTGACGACTTTGGTTTATTTGTTGTTTGTATTTACTATTTGGTATTTGCCTTTTGTGTTTCTTGTTTTGACTTTTGCTATTTGCACTCGTCAGTGGGTTAATCCTGTATCATGTTGTCCATTCTCCATTCCCGTCCCATTCAAAATAAATATCAAAATAAAGTCACCAGCATCATCCGCATCGTCGTCATCAGTCATCATCAGAATCAGTATCAGACTGGCTCTTTTTTATCTGAAATATATACAAAAAGCATAACAGCAAATACTCTTATGCAAATAAACCATTGCAAAAAAGGTAGATAAATGACTGGTGTACTGTAGAATGTAGAGTGTAGAATTTAGAATTTAGAATGTACATAAGAATGAGAATGAAAATGAGCTAGAGTTTGTTTGTGTAGGAGGAAGAATCAAAAATCAAAACAATCAAAAACCCAGACCAGGCCAGTCCAGCTCAATTTATCTGATATTTTGGGATTTAGTATTTGACATTTTCTATCTCTTTCCTTTTGTATACATAAACAAATTAGCACACGGTTGTGTTTTGGATTTCTGATTGTGGATTGTCCAAGCTCCATTCATCAGAACTCAACGCGCAAAGCTCAAATCTGTTATTCTGAATTGTGAGTTGAGCCAGTCCGTCTCTGATAGCAGACTGGATACTGGATACTGAATACTGAATAACAATGCGATATGACAAATATTTATATTTAGTTTTACATTATTTATAGACATTCTGTGATGAACACTCTCAAATCTCAAAATACTTAGGAAGATATTTTAAATTTTAATACAATGTATCTTTTATCTGTTTGACGTTTGACGCCATGATATTTAGATTTGCGCAGTTATTTTATTGGATTAATATTTATTGAGTGGATAAGCTATCAAAAATCAACTGCAAATTCAAAAAGTAAATATATTTGAGATTATAAATTCTGGATTGGGGATTCTGGAATTTGGATAATTTAAAATATGACATGCGGAAATGCAAGGAGATTTGCAAATATTGAGCATTGAGTATTAACTATTGAATGTTTTATCCTTTATCATAAAATTTAGAATTTACAGTAAAATTTCGACTGTTTGTATAGTGTACATATTACATATTATGGTGTATGTATGGATTGCAGATATTTGCACAGAGGTTTAGTTTATCGGCTATCAGCACTCAACATTCAACATTCAACACTCAACACAACGCCCAGTTCAGCACAGTTTGAAATTTAGGGTAAAGGTAAAAGTGGATTAGGTAAATGAACTAGGACCATTTTTAAAACGTAAAACACAAAACACACAACAATTTAAATCATCAAGTGAAAAGATAAAACCGGAAGTTTGTTCATTCTCCGTTTTCATAAATACAGATACAGGTTGTAAAAAACGTTTTGTTATTGTTTATTATTTGTCCTCTTGAGTCAATCCAAAATCCAGAATGGTCAATAATCATGAGTAACATGCATCGTAATAGTTTTATCGGTCATCACCGGTAACATGCAGTTTTATAACATGTCATCATCATAATTTATAATCCTTTCCGCAGTTTGTCTGGGCTTTGTGTTTAATTCTGAATCTGAATCTGAAAAATGAATGTGTTGACAGTTGAGAGTCAAACAAAGTTGTAACTTGTGCATGAGAAATTAAATGGGGAATGGGGAAGGAAGAATTAGGGAAATGAGTATCAAGATAATTTTAGTAATGCCTTAAGCTATGTACATTGTACATACAATTTAAGTACTTGGGACGATCCACATGAAATTCCTTTTCTTCTTTCGGCCGAGTTTCGAGTGAGTCATCATCGCAACGCCTGCATAAATTATGAGCTCTGAAACATCCAACAACTGTTTCGAGTGTAGAGTTTGGAGTTTGGAGAAGTGCAAACATGTGAATTGCGGTAAATTAAAACGTGCTTGAGGATTGAGCATTGAGCATTGAGTACATTGTACATTGTGTGTGCATTTTCAAGTACAATGTGCAAAGTTTGTCTACTACTTAATTCTTCATTCATACTTTATATCGGATAGTGAATAATGTCTCTATATTATGTATAATATATTATATATTATGTACTGTCTACGGGAAAATATGAATATGAATTCAAATTCACTATTTACCTGACGTGTGACGTGGTGTCTTATTTCTCGTGTATTTTTTATTCTGTATCATCACCGCAGCATTTGAATTTGCTCATTTTAATTTTGAATTTCTCCATGGGCAAGGTCTCCCTGTTTTCTATTTTCTATTTTCACTTTCATATGAGTCATTATTCAGCTCCTAGCCCAACGCCCAACCGTTGAGTTTCTCTGCTCAATTTATTCTTTTTATAAAGATAAGTTGGACTTTGGAGTTTGGATTTTGGACTGGAATGACTCATTTCATGTCTCATCGTCTAATCCTAAGTCCAAGGTAGGGATAACTATATATATATAACGTCTAAGATCTCGTGACTCGTGACCACAGACAAACGTATGAGTTTTCTTGACGACTCAAAACTCAAAAGTCATAAGACAATCAGACAATCGTCTAAAAGTTATGACTTATGACTATTCCAATTACCTATTGCTAATCAGATGATTTGGGTCAATGAATGAAACGTTTTACCTCTCACAAAAGTCACAAGTCAGTCGTAGTCTTGAGCCTGCTCTTGGTTTTTAGCTGTTGGCTTTTGGTGTATTGACCGCTGGTCGCTGGTCGTTTCTCATTTCTCGCGGATAAACCATGTAATAAATCAAACGGGTTTATCACATGCAAAACAAATGGCTCATTTCATCATACAAAATATGCACCACATGACTAGACTCAATATTCGCATCTTGTTATAACGTCTATACTCTATAATATATACTCTATACTCTATATAATATATAGAATGGTTCAACGCCGATACCTCTAAATTGCAAAGGAAATGGAACCTCCACGCTTTTTAGACCCCTTTTGAATCTTGAATTTTATGTTTTAAGAGCAATGACAAATTGATGCGATAAAATTGAAATTTTATCAGCATTTTGTCATCAGTATGTTTTGCGGTCTCATGAAGTATTTTATTTGAACAAATGGAAAACTGAATACTGAGTATTGAGTATTGAGTATTGAATTTTGAATGTCATGTCATGTTAAAATCCTTGTCCTCTTCTAAATATGATGACTAATTAAAAATGAAGGATTTTCAAATTTAATCCGCTCTTTTCCTCAATTATCTGTCATCATCATTTCAGCCATCAGTCATCAGTGTTCAGTGTCAATGACGTGAAATGTGATGGAAATGGGATATTATTTATTACATTTTACACTCTAAAGTCTGAATGACAAAGGACAATCCGCAAATGACAAACTGTCAATGCACAAGGTACAAAACTTGACAATACAGTTATTAAAATATTTGTACAGTTGTTTTTTGTTTTCAATGCTGAGTGCAATGCCAATGTCAATTCCTGGATCAGTTCTAGATTCTAAATTCAAATAGTGAGGTAATTTGATCATCAACCATTTACATGAAATTGACTCCAATTTTAGGTATTAGAATGACATCATTTTGAATTTAAAATTTTGAAGGTTGATGAACGGATGATGGATATTGAACATTGAACAGTTGAACAGTTGAGCTCACGTTTTCCATCTTCCACCTGCACCACATCAAGTTTCAATTTTTATGGAATCCCAAATCCCGCGTAATTGTTCATTATTTACTGTATCTTGTTTTTGTGGTCCTTTCTTAGGATTTCCAACAGCTGCAACAGCCTTCTACATTCTACATTCTACATAAAATTCCCATTTACCATTTACTGTTAGCTAGTAAAATATTTCTGTTAATACCTTGTAAAATTTCAATTTGGACTTTGAACCTTATTTTGGATTTGGATTTGGCTTTGGTTGTGGTAAACAACAATAAGGGTAATTACCGGGATTTGGGTGTTGGTTTAAAATTTAGAAAAGGGAAATGAGAATTGGGAATTGGGACGAAAGTCATCAGTCAGTCAGTCACAGAGTCAAAAGTCTAGAATCTAGAGTCTAGATTCAAGAGTGAACGAGTGAGTGAATTAGGCAGTCTGTCAAAGAGACAAAACATCAATGTGGATCAACATTAAAATTTCAACATGTTTCATCTTTGACAGCTGAGAGCTCAAAACTCAAAACTCAAAGCTGAGACTTGAGGTTTGAGAAAAGGGAAATGAAAATGAAAGTGAAATGCACAATGAGAAAAGAGGAGATGCACTCGTAACTTTTTTAACTCGTAGCTCAAAATTCTAAACTCAACTCATAAAATGTAGAACAGTTTCGGTAAACCAAGAAAATTATTTGTTTTGTTTCCTCCTTCCTCGAAACTCGCAACTCGCTTTTCGTATCTCGTCAAAAATCTTGAAAAGTTCACAG
>JAQGBH010007467.1:0-10946 GCA_034698265.1 Sminthurinus aureus
AATATTTTAATGCAGAAGTTTATAGAGAAGCCCCTTGTTTTGGAATTTTCCAAATCGGTTCAAAAATGGCTTCACAAACCTGGATCCCGTTTTGGAACAGCCATTTTGGCAAAAAATGGGCCTCAGCGACCCCAAATTAATTTTTTCGAAAAAAACTTTTTGTACTCATCTTTACTCATCCCTAGCAATAGGTTTTTGAAGGTTTTTTGAAAATTTGAGATTTCGACGATGTTCACCTCTACTATGGCGTAAAGTTAGTCAGCTGCTTAGTGGGTAATTCATCTACATATAGTAACTAGAAAAAATGCGCATAGCACGAATCAATTACTGTAATGCATTTTACTGATAAACTATAAGTAAATCAAATTCATGACTACAGTATTTTATTCGATATTTTAGGTATTAAGTATTTATAGTGATTCAATTGTCCTTCACGACTGATACCTGTACATCTGGTTATTATTTAATGTGCATATACATAAACGAAACATTTGTACAAAGTAAATCAGCAGAATAAACCAACATAATATCCATAACCTCTTAATGCATTTGTCATTTTTTGAATCCAAATGTATTATGTCATGTACAAGTTTTGATGAGCAAAGTAGAAAATGAACGAAAATTTTTTGATGCGTACTGTTAGCTCAGTCATCACACGGAATAAATTGTATGCATTTTAATGTACTGCCCATATTTTATGCATATTTAACGGTATTTAAAATAGATCAACGTGTATGTGTGCTATATGCGTGTTTTTTTATGCTCATATCTCATATTAAATGTACAGATAACATCACACATTTTCATTACAACTTTCCCTGTGGAATTGAGTATCAACAGTATTAGCTTCCAGACTTATCTAACATAAATACTGAATGAAGTCACTTTGCCTAATATTGAGTTTGACATTCCCGAGCTTCTTTTAAAAGAACCAGAGGGAATTTATGACATGTGCACACATTTATGACGGATGTACTTTCACGACACATGACTCCTTGCTCCTTGTAAAACACACTGCGTAACATTTTGACTCGATCGTGTATTTTATGTAAAACCAATAAATGATATGCAACGCTTTGTTCAATTTCTCCCTGTACTACTGTGTGTTAACAGTTTATATGGCAATGGAATTTTCTTGTGATATTTTAACTACTTTTGTCGTTTAATGTTTTCATTCTCCAGTTAAAGAAGGGCTTTTCACTTCCTTCTACGAAATCAATGTATGTAAGCATGGAGGATGGTAATATATCGTATGTGAAAATTTTACATTGTCCATACTGCATACTGTACGTTTAAATACATAATGCATGTACTAATATTCTTTTTTAGTTTCCTGAATAACCTAGGTACCTGATGTACCCTTTGCCGATTGTCGATTGAGAATCTTATACTTTATCCAATTAAATATTTTATTTAAATTCCACAACACGAGTTCATATTTTTCAGGTGTATTACTTTGTAAAATCGAAAAGTTATGTAACCAGTGCAACGTGCAACAGAGTAGGAACTTTTGACGATATGCTATTAATTGATGACTAGAGTATACTAGTATGAAAATATGCTTTCTCCAATTTTTGACTCAAATGTCTTGCTTTCTCCTTTAGGAAAAATAATATACATTCTTCGACAACTTTTACAGTTTTTTATGGGTAATGAAATTTTAATAGTCATATAATGCATGTACACACTTATGTATAACATATTTGAAAAATACATCACATTTTATTTTATTCTCATCATTCAACCTATAATAATTGAAACTTTTTTCAAACGAAACCGACATAAAGCTACGTTATAATATATTACGTACATATATAACGTTTAACTTTTTACAATTCAAAGTACTTAGAAAGAAACATCTACGCGAGAGTCATTGTATATATTATGTATCATTATTATTATTTAAGTTTTAAACGTTTAATGTTAGAAAGGTACACATCATAAACTATATACTAGTAGAACAGTCTAGTAATACACATAAATCTATAAATACAGTAATACTCATATACATAATATATTCATGTACTTTATTTCTTATTATTTCTTTATTTTCATATAATATCTGTAATACATAATATACACATTTATAGATGGATCTTAGATTCACATAACAAGTTTCAGCAGCTTTGACATCCACTTGTTTGCTACATTACCTGATCTGAAAAGGTTCGCATTGTAGTAGGCATCGATAAAGGGAAATCGACATTTCCATTTGAATAAAAGCACCTTTCGTTTCATATCTTCAATTACATCCATCGCTTTATTCATCACAATTCATAATATTCAAGAGAATAAAATTTTATTGGGGAGTACATATACGTCGTTTTTTTTGTCCAGGAATCAACCCACATTTATATTGGAAATTTTTATTAGTAAAACGGAAGGAAATGACAATTACGAAAGAAATTGAAAACGAGCAACTTTTGATACGAACAAGACGACGGATAAGCGCGTACCAAAAGTTTAAGAATATTTATTATATGCTCTTAGAATATTTCAACGTTGTAATTTAGTAACGCTGAGAGTTCAAAATTATCTTGTGATAATTTTATAGGAAAGAAGAAAGTTGTGCTAAGGGGAAAGTATTTTCGGTATACTACTTACTTAAAAAATGACGTCATCTTTGGTGTCTTTAAAATACAGAACAAAACGATGTACAATATACACTGAGCAAAAATAGTACAATTGTGGATATCAGAATCACCAAGAAATGATGATTTAGGTACACAATTTTCTACACTTTGAATATTGTGGGAGAAAACGGAGAAGAAAGATAGTGAAAGTGGGTAAAATTTTATGGGATATTTATTCGACCAGATGTTTAATAAAAATTACAGACGGTAGGCAGACGTTCTCTGTCTTGTTTATCACATATGACCTGGTATAGGTTAAAGGGTGAGTGCTGAATGCTGTATCTTGTATATTGTATATTGTATCTTGAATCTTGAGAGAACGGGGGCGTGCAATGTAAAACATGGTTATAAAACTGAAGAGTAATCGAATGATGATAGCTTACAAGTTACAACGTATGATGTCTTGAGGCTCCAAGAAATCTGCATGCACGTGGGCTCAGCAAGAATTTATTACTTTTGTGAAATGACTAGTGAGGAAAGGAAGAAATAGTAATTTTACTCACATTCAGACAATTATTATTTGAGTTGTTCTTCAGGGAAGAAAGCAAGTGATAAGGAGAAAGCAGTTTGGATAAGAGAAAGAAAGAAAGAAACAGGCAAGTTACACTGAAGAAATTAGTGTAAGGGTTTTGCTACACGTGTAATCTACTATAGTCTATCGTACAATGTAATATTATACATTATACAACTTACAGTATATTTATACAGGCTACAGACTACAGGCATAGTTAAATTTCGTTTTTAGATAGATAAATTTTACACTTTATTCTACCCTCGAGACTTGACAAATGTAAGATAATATTCCATGTGTGCAATTAAGCTGGTATTGTTATTATCACCATAGCGTCAATGCTCAATACCACACCATATAATGTATTATGCACACATGCATTATATAATATATAATATAATATAATATATGCATGCACCGTATGTATTCTACGTCTACTTGTTGGTCTATCTAGTTTCTAGTTGTGTCTGTGTGTATGTGAGTGTGTAACAGTAGGAAATACGTTGTTTCAGTATTAATGTACAGAAGGTTTTTCTTTCGAGCTCAAATTTCGTTTTCCACGAAGACCCATGAATCCTGAAGACGGCACTCGTTTGATTTCTGAATGATCGTCTAAACCGTTGTCACCGAATTGCTGTTGTTGTTGTGTTTTACTTGAAAGAGACTCCTTTGGGTTCCACAAATCACCCAGTGTTGAATCCAATGAGTCCATATCTCCCTCATATGCACCACCAAAATCATCCAAGCTATATAGTCTGCCTTCATCCATCTTTTTCCCCCTCATCCCCAGGAACCCGGTAGGGCCTTTCTTTCCTCTCATACCAAAAAAGTTCTGTCCAGGAACCTTTTTACCTCGTACACCATAAAATCCCGAAGCACTTGGTGCACGTTTCCAGATCGGGTCAACATCTTTGTATACCTGAGAGGAAAATGTACATTATGAGAACAGTAAACTTTTCTATCTATGGTAATTGGTAATTGAGGGGCTCAATTGTACGGACACAATAATGTATAAAACTAAGCATAAATTGTGTATCTTGAAACTTGAGCTTTGTTAAATGTTTTCTCGTTTTCATTCTCATGTTATTTCTTGCGAAAGCAAAACTCGAGTCAAAAAATGAGAAGCAAAAAATTACGATAGATAAAAAATTATCAATTTACATGGCACATTCTGCATGTAAAAAGCATTAAAAAATACATTGACAAACCTCATATAATTCCTTCAAGGCGACTCTGTCATTGATTGGTGGCCACAGAGAACGATCCGAATTGTCTTTGAGTTTCAGTGATCCTAATCGTTGATGATGATCACCAGCGTCAATTTCGAAACAGAGAACCATACTGAACATATAGGCGAGCGTTAACGTTGTGCACAAGATCGTTGTCATGAAATTGACGACGGGGGAGAAAGAAGAGGATGAGACGCGAGTAGTCTTCATTTTAACTAGTTTATCAGCTCGACTCCTTAGATAATCGTAGAACAATGTAAAACACTTTACTAAGTGGTTTTCTTTATTGTACTGTTGATTCTTTTTGATTATTCTTGATTCTTGATTCTCTGACCAGTGGAATTCTTTTTATCTAGAATAAAAAAATATCGTCACTTTGTTTTTTTTTATTTTATAGGGGTATCATAATAATGATAAAAGTATCACACTGTGCACTTTTCTGCACATGTACTTTATATTGGATAAACTTTGTGGATTACAGTACTACACGCAGAACATTCTTATTTCTTTCTTATAAATTGTTGTGAATACAGAAAATTCAAGTGTGTAGAAGACTATTCTATCCATTTATATTTTGGAGAAATTTTCATAGGTGTGCTAGAAATAAAAACAAACGTGATAGAACGGCTTGTATCTGTATTCTGTAGTCTATTTTAACATGTAACCATCTTAGCGTAGTTGACAGGTCGTTGAAAATGCAATTTTTTATAGTATACCTTTAACTCAGAGTTGTAGGACGAGCACACCTTGTTTTTTGGTGATGCTCCTACATCCTACATCCTACACTTTGCAGCTATAAAAAATAAACTTGAAGCTCTCAAACTTTGAAATCCCAGTTCGAATATAACATTGATCATTGCTAGCCAGTCCTACGTCAGAGTAGTCAAAAAATGAAAATACTAAAATAGAAATACGGGCAATACAAAACACGGTATGTTTTAGTAGCAATAAATTGTTTAAGCATTGAGCTCGAATATAAAATACGTGAAAGTATGATATGAACAAATATATGTTTACGTTACATATCCGTTTGTATAACATAATACTAAATATTACATGTGGCGGTATGTTGTATGTTATGCTGAGTTGTGTACAATATTATATTGCATGATATCTTGTGCTGTGTATATATTGTTGTCTTATACTTTTGAGTGTTCCAGTTAAAAAAACAGCAGAAGAAAATTGGCTGACCAAACGAAAGAAAATGGTTTGATTAGCTACAACCGAGCTGCTTGAGGCTCAAGACTCAAGACGCAAGACTCCACTCGAAGCTCCAAGAGACTACTGAGGAATTCCTCAATTTTTCCTTCAAGCACGGACTTGATGTGTTGTGTGTGCAACATGTATTAGTCATCGAGGGTTTACACCAGCCTCAGAATGGAATGGTGTTACATTACAGACAATAAAAAAGTTGGTTGTACCAACAGAGTACAGAGTAGAGAATACATATCATGGCATCATGACGATGATCATCTTTATCTCAACTTCAAGGCTAGATCCAAAAGTAGAAAAAAGTTATCTCCCATGATGATGAGACGATGTATAATTTATCCGCTCAAAACAGCATGGAACTAAGTGCAATAAATGTATGTCTGCTTTCTATTTTCTATTTCCTCTTTTCTCCGTTCTCTTGCTTTCTCTGAACTCTGAATTCAAAATTCAAAAGTGAGAGCAAGAGCATACTTGAAGCTTGAAGAAAATTTGTTTTGTACGGGTGAAATGTAAAACTTAAAACGGAGCAGTCAGTTCACCATTCTCTCATTCATTCCAAAGCCCTTTTCTCTCAATTTTGAAATTTGAAATTACAAAATAAAGTGCATGAATCTCATTCTACTTTATGAATAAATCAGAATTGAGTCTCAGTCTTGGACTTGCCTCTTGATGAGTACATTTTATATATCATACAAAAAATACCATACAATTGCCTCATGAGTCACGAGCTTCACAATTCACAAAAGCTCTCACGTTTTTTCTATATACACTATACACTTTTGCTCATTTAATCACTTGCGTAACTGTACAATGTACAAAGTACAAAGTACACTGCACCTTGTCATTGTCTTGCACATTGTAGGTACTGCAGATTTACATTTCTTCCTGTGAGAGAAGGGGAAATGGGAATTGAAGCGCATATCATTCGTAGGTATACTATGTTCCATATATCTATCTACCTAGTATCTAGTACATTCGCTACCTCCTACCTGCACAATCCCAACTTTATAGTGCAGTTTATTATTACATACTCATCATCCGTACTGTAATATGGATATAGGCATGGATGAATACATCAGTGACACATACAGTGAAACAGGGAGAGAGAAGTGTGTTTAAATTTTTAGTACGGTAGACAATGACAGAAACAACTTTCAAATCCCTGTTTTCCACAGGACTACTGACTACTGACAGTGGAAGAGAACTCATGAGGGAAAACAGGAATTACTCCTGACTCTTGACTCTTGACTTGGGACTAGGAAATGACCAACTAGTTTAGTCTCATGTAAATTCGTAATACATGTGTTGTTTACACCATCATTTATTATTTTTTAGGGATGAGTAATTCAATTACTCTTGTTTGTTACTTCATGAACAATCAAGAGAAAGTCCATGTAAATTCATCTCATCTCATGTTTGTGACTGTAGAAAACATAAGGTATCTGCAAAAAGGAGACATTTTCTATTTTCTATGCTACTAAAATATTAGATTTGTCAATCAAACTTCCACAGAACTCTGGAAAAATCTAAATAATAAATACCAATTTTAGTTCTCGGGAAAACACATAAAATATGCATCTGGTTAGTGGATTTTCATTAATGCGTAGTAAAGGCGAAATAAATTCAAAGTGAATTAAATCTCGTTCAGTTGTTCCTCCTACTGTTTTATTTTCATGGACCTACGTACTGAGTCAGTTATGAGCAATGGCTAAGAGTAAGGACTAAAATGTACAGCATACAACGCATTTTCATTCTCTACTCCCTTCAAATTTCAAATATGAAATGGAAAAGTGTAGTAAATGGTAAATACATGCACATACAAAACTGTAAGTATAATTTGTAATGTCCAAGTTAGCAAATATTATGCCCTGTTTATCAAAAGTAAGTAGGTAAATCAACTTCTGACTGATTCATTCCTAAAGAGAAAGTTGTTCTTTATGCTGTTCAGAGTTCAGATGGATGTTCCAATGTACATTTTCTCAATGGTTACCATTGATTACGCTCCAACTAAACTATTTGGTTAAAAGACTACTACGGCATTACTAATCGAACGTTTGACTAATAATAGTAAATACATTATACAAAATGAAACAACGACCTATAATTAAAATGAAATCGTAGTGCATAATTTCATGTAAATGAATGTTTCGTAAATATAAATTTTGTGCCTTGATGAGGTACTCATGAAAGGAGGAGGAGTAGGCGGAAAACATTTGTTAATCAAATTAGAAACAAATATTGACATTCACGTCGTTTCCCAAATTCCCCCATAGAATCATTATAAGCAGTATAATCTGCAAAATGAATCACAAATGTACAAAACTAGAATGTCAACATTTAAATGATTTCATTATCTGCTTATGTTTCATTCCTATGGAACCTAAAAGTGGATACTATAATGACAGACAGTCATTTACCCCACACATAAAGAAATACGGAATAAATACGTTCTAGAATAGATAGATACATTTCAAAATGGAGGGACAAATTTTAAACATCCTCAATCCTGGAGTTATGCAACATAAACTGAATCAGTTGGGTTTTCTACAGCCTAAAATAAAAGCAAATATTACTAGAAGTTATTTTAGAAATTATTTTACTAGCCACTGAAAATCAATTAAATTTCCATGTCATTAGAATAAAGACATGAAAATGCAGACAAACTGAAATATTGAAGAATCTGTTTCACAAGAAATTTGTGATACATGTAAAATGTGCAATGTACAATTAATATTAATGTACAATCCCAACTTCCGAGGGATTGATTACCAATAGTTATATTCTTTTTGTTTTGACATTTTGCTTCTTGTGAAAATGATTAAATACAGTGTACAAAAGTAAAATGTATTTATCTACGTTCTAGTCTGCTGTTCCTCATATTTCATTACCTTCAATTTTTTCCTTTTGTCTGATTGGTTGACATTTATAGCATTTTACTACTTTTTTACGTCTAATATTTTAATGGTTGTAACATAATATGTTGGTGCATCACTTGGGTATTCCAACAACTAACAAACAAAGAATTGGTTGTGGGGTTTCTCCACAAACTCACTCATATTCCCTGCAGTGCTTTGTACAGTTGCTTTCCCGGGAAAGCAACTACAGACGTCCAAGTAAAAGATGTCATGGACATGACATCCCTTAAATATCCAGACGTTTTACCCAAACCAATTATTTTAGTGCCCTTGAATATTTAGAGAGAAAAGACAAAACATCTTTCTGACTTCCAATGTACAAAATTGCGGATTCACATGTCAGTTAATTATGGAGAAAAACTTGGGCAAAAAAATCGTAACCATGGTCAACAGTTGCAGAAAATAGACAGTTCAGAGTTCAGAGGCTCAGAGTTTCATGGCAACGATGAGAAAAATCATTTTTGTTAGGTTTTAGATTTTTGTAGATTGTAGTACGAATAATAAACCTCTCATTAATGTTACCTAAATGAAGATGTGAATTTCAAACGTTTTTTTTGTCAGAAAAAAAAACACATTGTACCAAACTATTTTACTGGTTCTGGGTACAAAAAAAGTTAAACTGAAAAAGTCTCAGACGAAACATTTGTGAGAAGAACTTGTTATGAAAAACTATTTTTAAAAACTATGTGAATCATGTAAATTTTTTTAACAAACCACATACTATTTATTACGCCATTCCTTCATTGTAAAATTTAAAGATGAGTGATATCAAAAAGACTAAAATGCAGCAAATTCGTATGTAAAAAACAAGTCATAATTTTGAATTACCTTGTTGTGAGCATTCCTTTGATCCTTCAGAATTCGTAATTCTTAAATCGTTGTTCAACAGCAACAAAAACTGTTTTTTTAAAAAAATGATTTACCCTTTTCCACCGTTTTATATTGTTCTGTTTCACAAATTATAATCCAGTAGAAGAATCAGTAGAAGAAGAGAGATGTTAAGAAAACAATGTTGGCTGGAGGGTATGATTCTTGCTGTCTCTGACAGTACAGGGCTAGGCAGAGTAAAACTGGGCAAGTCAAACAGTTTGTTCCCGTTGTCTACAGTTGTCAACCTTATTCTTGTTCTTGTTGATGATAAACTGGAAAAGTGGTTTTGGGAACTGATTTTAAGTAATTTACTTTTTTGCGTTTTCTTCTTCCGCCTTTTCACAACATACAATGACAACAAGATATAGAGCTCCTATTGCAGTGAAAGTAAGAGCTCGAGAGCACAAGAGCAAATGACGGAGAACGGAGATGGAAATGGGGGTAAGTTCTCGTCGTATTATATGTCTTGAATCTTGAGCTGGTCGTCCTTCCCTTTTGCTTGTTTCTCTCTTTCTCTGTCAGTCTATAAGTCCGGAACAGCGAACCGTGCTTGCTTGCGATGAACGAACTTCCTAGCGCACTAGTCTGACTGGCTCCATGTTCTGTGAATTTATACAGTGTGCCCGTTTAGAGGATTTCCTGGAAGTAGTAGTAGTAGTAAGAACAGAAAAATATACGTAAAAAGAGACTGATGGAGAAAATAAATGCGGACAGAGGCGAAGCAAAGCAAAACACCCCACAAAATTTTGCTCATACGTTCATACTTCATACAATATTTCATGCAAAACCCAATGGTCTTTCGTAGGTTGGATTGGCCATCTAAATAGTTCCGTCATTACAACATGCATCATACACACCATGAATTTCATGTTACCCCCGGCTACTACGTACTAACCACTAACTACAAGTTTACAACCATGTACGATCTACTTAGTTTGTATGCTATACAAGTGTACTGTGTCGAGTGTAGAGTCTTCATCCATATTTATATTTAGGCGTCGACAGTCTTTACCATTCGGGTACCCTGTATTTAATACGTATTATTAATACATAAATATAGATATCATCCATTATGCATATCTAAAATAAACATAACTTTTACATAGTACATTCGATTATGTTCAACTGCTATAAAAACAAAGGATAAATAATATAATACAGAATCTATCCAACAAGGGCATGTTATATATGTATAAGCTTATTGAACTACAGATATAGTGTCCAATGTGGAATATGAAATATTTAAAAGGTTTTGCAACCACATTGTATTGTATATACACTCAACGTAGAATCCTTCGTTAAAGGCTGTCGAAATAACTCATAATTTGTGAACAATCAATATATTTTCTCACTTTGTTTTCTGCACTGTAAACACAAAGCACAGGCAAAATACATGCCCTTTCAAAAAGTCGGGTAATCCTACAACCTCATAAAATCCGTATCCGGTGGCGTCAGGGTCTGTGTCCCCCTAGAGAAATAGCCACTACTCTGGCTAAGACAAATAGCCACTACTCTGGCTAAGAGAAATAGCCATTACTCTGGCTAAGAGAAATGGCTATTACTCTGGCTAAGAGAA
>JAQGBH010007468.1:0-10946 GCA_034698265.1 Sminthurinus aureus
TTCCGATAGTGCAGTACTATCAGCAAGGTGAAGCACATAATTATAAATCAAGGCAATCAGCCATTCCAAATTGTGAGTGGAATTATTTATTTATATATGTACAATGTACAATGAAAGGATGAATATTAAATTATCAAAAGTAAAGTGGACAAAAACAATAACAACCATAAAGTCAGTACAAGGTTTGATGAGTAAGTTGCATATTTTGTGAAAAAATGAACCTGGAAGAAGACTTGACAAATAAAATATTGAAAAATGAGCCAATTTTTTATTCCATTTGTATTTTTACAACGATAATCAGGAAGCGTTGCGTGGTCAGTGTTGCTTTTAATTATTGTTGATATGATTAATTTTTTAAATGCTATCAATATCATCACATCTCTTCCGCATGTGTAAGAATGTTTAAGAAAAAATGTCAAATGTTTTTCAAAGCAATCACTATTATAATTATGCGTTGAAATACATGGGCAAAATTGGAGTATAAAAAGACACAGAGTTCCCATCAAAATCATCAGTCACTTGACTTTTGACTTTACACCTCACATTCTAAACTGCACTCACACTGAGAAATCTATATACAATTTACAATCCATTAAAAACCCTACATTTCAAATTTCAATACAAGATACATCATAAATCATAAATAATAAATAACAAAAAATTCATCTGCTACCAATTTCCAATACAAAAAAAACTAAAAATGAAAGTTTTAGTTTCTCTCGTACTTCCTCTTGCTGTTCTTTTGGTTGCCGTTTGTCTTTGTGTGTCTGCGGATTGTGCATATGTGGAGAAGGTCAAAGGGGCTCCAAAAGATTCAGGTAATTGACGTGCGCCCATGAATACAAATTACACATTACACTTTTACTGAGGAGTAAATGTTAAATGGTGTCCAAATTTTAACTTGTTTATGAAAACAATTGATTTAGGACGAATGGCTATAGAAAAAACGGAGGACGATCCCCTTTTAAAAATGGAAAGTTTTATGAAAAGCTTAGGTATGATATTAATATTAAGCGCCTTTTAAAAGTCTTACATTTACTAGATGCTAGATGCACATTACGTTTGGCATGTGGAGGGAAATATTTAAAATGAATTCACTTGGACGTTCCTTAGGTGGTCAAAGGGGGGCCTGTGAAGACCGGTGCACTATAGCTTGTGGAAAAATTTGTGCACAAACTGAAAATCCTCCACCCGAATGCATCCCTAACTGTTATTCTCGATGCACAGCAGAATTTTGTACTTAATACGACGGTTCTCAAAACTTGTGTTCCGGGAACTTGTTAAAAACAAACATTCCAGCAATTTCATATTCACATTTACTGTTATTTAATCATTTCCATCAGATTGTCTGATTGTTTCCGATTTGAATCAAGTTAATAAAAGATATTTAAAGAGGAGCCAAACACAAAACATAAATCATTTCAAAAATATCGTTTAATTTTATTAACTCTTACTTCATAATTAACAATTAGCAGGGATTTTTCAAAATACAGATAGAATCAACACACACACATCATAGCTAAAATCTAAAATTGAATGTAGGTATGGTGAATTTTTTAAATTTCTTTTAAATTTCCAACGTTCCAGTTTTTTCACCCACTCATAAGTAAAGAAAATTCCATGCACAAATAAATACAGACATCAAAATGTGAAATGTAAAATGAAATTCTCAATTAATATCTGTTCCTTTAAAATTCTACATATTGTACAGAGTACAGAGTGTAAAGTGTGTAGCTTTGAAGGTTTGGATTTCTTGTGCAAGATTTGATTGTTTTGCACCAGGCAAAAAAAGAGGAAAATATTCGTTTCTTTGTGTGTATCTGTTGTTGAATTTTGTTTGCAAATTCCTTGCGTTTCTGTTGCACTCTGTAGCATAGAGTTAAGATTATATCATAGAGTATAGAATAGAGAATGTAATAGAATAGAATATAGAATATAGAAGATAGAATGTTGAAAGCAAGTTGAAATGTGTAAGATGGGAGATGGAGGCGATGATGAGGGATTAAAAGAGCAACCACTTTAATTTGAGAATTGAGAATTGAGAAACGGAGAGAAAAGAGAACAGAGAAAACAGACGACCCCCAGCACAAAGCACATGATGCCACAATCCACAATCCACAATCTAAAATAATACACAAAAGGATGCCTACAGAACAGAGGAAAAGAGAGAGGAAGAGAAAGATGCAGTTAACTCTATGGATATGGATACAACTTATTATTACATGTATCTCACACATATATTTTATACATAATGGACAAGTCGGCTTTTCTCCATTTTCTTCTTCTCTCTCATCCGTAATCTTCTTATAGTTTCCTCTTCTGCTTCTGCTTCTTCTTCTCTGTTTTCTGACTTAGCATCAAAATGCTCTAAATTCTAAATTCGGCTGTAACAAGTACTTGGAAAACCTCAGAAAGTGAGAAAGAACAATAGAGCCGACAAGCTACACCATCCACCATAGAACACAGAACATGAACCATAATCGTAATGTAGCTTCTCCTCCTGCATCATGAAAAGCATGGCATAAAATATGCATACATCTGCTAGGAAATCATGCCCAAAGGTAATTTTATAATGATTATGCTCCACAATTCACAAAGAACCACCACCTATTTTCATAGGTACACAAACCATAAATACTGTAAACTCCAAACTCCACTTTCTACACTCACCTTCACCCGTCTTTAACTATGAGAAATAAAATAAATGAATTCTACAATCCTTTTCTCCTTCTACAAATGTTTTTACTTGTTATTTTTTACTTTTCCCTCGTAACCGGTTACCGATACCGGTTCCCGGTAATTTTAATACACGACTTTTCATCATCATCATTTGAATAATTGATAATACCTAAATTTTAAACAGCTACAAATCTGCAATGATTTTTATTTGTATTCCTGCAAGTTTTGCATGAATGTTTCAGAAATTCACATACGTTCTAATGCAAATTTAGTTGAATTCGTTAATAATTGTTAATTATCCGTTGTATTTGTTATTATTTTCTTGGTAGAAAAAGTCATAAAAATCTTGGGGGTTCCGGGAATTAAAAGCTTGAATTCCTTGAGCCTCGAACACAACAGAAAGAAAAGATAGAAAATGTATATCAATATTCTAGTTTCCTCCTTTCTCAGTTTTCCATTTCAAATTTCAATTGTTCGTAAGTTTTTGGAATTGCTCAATATCTCAAAATCTCAATATCTCAGTATTCCACAATAAAACATGGGGGACAAATGATGATTAAAATTCGCGAGTGACAGAGAAAAGGAGACGAGTTCCGTTTCGGCAAAATATTTAGATACTGCAGTGCAATTGTATTTGTGTTTGGATTCGGATTCTCCGAATTTGTACGTGAATGAAATATGAATGAGCCGTAGTTTGTACTTTGTAGTTTGTACTTTTAATGTGGACAATTAAAAAAGGAGTAGTGGGTATTTTACATTATGCACCAGAGTTTTACACTGTACATTGTACATTGTACAGTTTCAAGTTGTGCAAGGTGACTGGAAACTAAAAAGCAAGTGGTGACTGGTTTCAAAAAGGGAAAGAAATTGGACAGAAATTTTCATTGTTTGTTGTGGGTTTCACTTGGAACTTGGAACTTGGAACTTTCCGCAGCAGAGAAGAAGTAAACACAAAACAAGAGGAAGAGAGAAAGAAATAGAGAAGGAGGAGAGAGAGCCACAGTCAGTTTCAGTGTGGGGACTGTGGCGAAAGCCATTAAATTAATGAGATTAAAAGGAGACCTCTGCATTCAAACACCCAGAGATACACAATACACAGAGATACGGAGCATATGGGCTTGATATGACATGTATCATAAAGTGGGACATGGCCAGAGTGAATAAGTGTATGAGTGTATGAGTGTATGAGTTGGAGTGAAGGCACACACGATTGACAATAGAATAACGGAGAAGAAAAGTGAAAGAGAGATTTTCTTTCACTTGTCCTTTCTATTTTCTCCACAGTCCAAAATACATGTGCAAGTTGCTTTTACTCTGTTTTGTTATTTTACTGTAGACTCTAGAGACCTTGCTCATGGTCCAAAATTCAAGGGAAAGTTGCTCAAGATAGGCTCATGGTCTGCCAATTTAAAAGAGACAGTTTGTATCAATAGTTCAATTTTTAAGAGACAGTTTGTAGGAAATGACTAATTTAAGGAAATGTTTAATAAAATATAAAATATAGCCGAGTCATTTGTATTTGTTTTCCATACTACATACTACATACTACGTACTATCTACATACAAAATATATGAAAGAAAATGATGGAGCTACTTGAGCTGATTTGATCTTTGATTGATCTTTTTTCCCTTGAAGAACGCGTTTTGACCTTTTCTCCAGTTTATTTAGTTAGCCAAACCTCAAAACTGAAGACTCAAAACCTCATAATTTCCATAATTTTCCTTCTCCTATAATTTTCCTTTTCCATTATTTTACACCTTCATCTTTTCCCACTTTGTGTCAATCACCAGGTTTATAAATATTTCCTGTGGCAAAAGCTTTCTTTTCATAAACAATATAATATTACATAATGCACTTTGAATTCTTTGTACAATCTACATGTTAGATTTTAGGCTATAGCCTTTTCAGTTGGTGGTAAATAAACTATAAGGAGTTTGGATGCACCACGTTCCTTCCGGTCATGAAAGTAAAATGGGAAAGTTAAAAGGGTGAAAGTGGAAAGGGTACACTTTTAACGCTAATTGATGGAGGGACAAAAGACTAATTAATTAAATTCCGTGAAACTGATTCTTAAAATAAAGATAAAATTCCACAATGCGGAGCCGGATGACACCGCCGATCCCTTTGATCTTTGATCTTTGTCGTTTGTGTCTTCGTTGTTCGTCTATTGTTTGTTTTTTTGCTCATTTTATACTGTATTTTGTATCGATAACTTCGACGTTGGCGATGGCGAGAGAATATTCGATGTTCGTTCAACTCCCTCTAAAATACTATTTTGTAGTGTAGTGTTTATGCACCAAAAATAGAAAACTGTTAGCTCATAAACTCAAACTCCTACTAATTTTCCGAGCATCCAAAATAGCAAATACCGGTAAAACGGTGATGAAAATAAATTCCAGCTAATAAAAAACACGTCAATTCGATATTCGATCTGCGCCTAGTGCCTAGTTGTTGGTTGTTGGTCGTGGGTCGTCTTTTGTACGGTTTTTATTATCCAAAATTCAAATGTAGTCAAATGTCAAATGCAAAGGACGTAGGGGATATGAGTAAAAGAAACAAGCCAAAGTCAAAAGTGGTAGGCGGTTGCATTGTTTTAGGTAAAATGTGTGGTGTATCAAGGGAAAGGGAAGTTGGTTGCTGTTTGTTGGTTGTTGGTTGTTGGTTGAAAGGGGGAGTTAATTGCATTTAGTTATTTATCCTGATCGGTTCACATTGGTTTGGAAAACTTTGGCTCTTGCCTCCCTTTTTAATGAATGGCATTATATCATAATCATACTGACGCCGGAAGTAAGTAGGTCGAGGCAAAAGAGTCGGAGTTGGAGCTAATACAAAATACAAAATAACATGTACAATATACAATATTATACAACCCTACGAAAATTTATGAAAATTCTCCTGTTTTTTCCACGCCGTTCCTACTCATACTCCATACTCCATACTCGTGCATTCACATTCAGACTCATGGATCCTTCCGCTCACTTCCTCTTTCTCCACATTAATTCATAAATGTAACCGGAGGATGCTTCCCTTCCCTTGACTTGTCTGCTGTGTGCTGTCTGCTTGTATATTGAAGAACATCCCTCTCCTTCCCTATTCCCTACACCAAGCAGAGGAACGGGAAAGGATGTGTATTTATTTATACATTTGACTGTTTGACTGTTTGACTCTCTCGCTTTTATTTTACCCTCCCTCTGCACTTTTCATACATGATTCAAACCGCTCTACTCTCTACGCTCTACCTTCAAATTTTAGAGCTTTTCATAGAGGATTTCATAAACTGAAGTAACGCATTTTCTCTGATGCACATAAAGTTTGCATTTACAAAGTTTCGAAATTTCAAAATTTTAAACCGCAGCTCAGTTGAAATGTTGAAATTTTATTTTTCAATCTTCCTGTTAACTTAACGCACTGGTAACTGGTTAGTGGTGACCTTCAAAAGTGTCAACTAAAGATATTTAGACAGTTTGTCTGAATCTTGAATTACGTCTGTATTTTCTGTATTTTAGTACTTTGAAATCCAATCAAATTTCTTGCATCTCAAATTTCCCGATTTATGTATCGGTTGAGACTTGAGAGTTGAGACTTGTACATTGTACATTTTACTGTGGCAAAAGCCGCTTAGTTGATGCAAAAAGGTTGAAAAAGGCAGTTTTTGCTCCAATGTGTTTGAACCCGCGTATACTGTACACGGTATTAAATGTAGTTGGACGAGTCTAGATTCCAGATTTTAGACCCGTTAAGTTTGGGAGCGGAAATCTGATGACCATTCGTTATTCTTGCATGACAGTTGATTACTACTCCATTTTCTATCTAATACTTTTTCCTCCCACAAGCCTGTACTCTGTACTCTGTACCCCAGACTCTAGACTCTGTACTCTAGAATCTAGATTCTAGAATCTGGACTTTAGACGTTAGAGTTTTAACTCGTTTCGGGTCTGAACATCATTTTTCCATTTTCGACTTTCGATACAGTTTTGTATCAGAATTTGGACAGTATTCGATACTCGATACTCGATACAGTATCATCCTTGATATTTTACTGTATAAATATACTTGATGCAGTAGTTGGAGAGCAAAAGAGAGAGAGACTGGAGAGTACGGAAAAGTGGAAATAATCTTCTTGCTTCTGTATTTTGTATTTTGTATTGCTTCAATAAATTGACCGTTCCATTTATTTTTCTTTGCTATCTTGAGCATTGGTGTTTTTCCTCCTTTAAGCGATTGACTCTAGACACTAGACTCTTGACTCTTCCCGTTGCACGATGCACTTTTTACTATATAGTATCACAAATAAAGTGAAAAGGTCTTAGGCAATTATGAAATGACACATAATCGTAAAAATTGGAAGGGATCAAAGATCAAAGATCGGAGTAAACCAAATAAATTGTACAGTTGTTTTCTGTTTTGTGTTTCTCAGATTGTTTGAAAAAATGTGGGTCTCTTTTAGCAGATTTTTATGTCTCTGTAACATTTGGATGTATGTATGGATGTATGGTATATCAGGCGATGACAAGGTTGACCATTGTCAATTGTCCTTGTCTTCCGTGATGCAAAGTCTCTTAAAGTTCTTGGTTTGATCAGGGTGGATGCTGTGGATTGTGGATGGTTCTAGTAAATACACTTGTATTTTTGATATGATAAAAAAATGTAATGCGTTTTGTACAGTGCACAAAAGTAGGGCTTTTTATTTCCTTTTTTTGCCATGACTCATGTCTGCATTTGAGATATGAGATATGAGAGGTGGATCAACTATCAACTATCAACTATCAACTGACTCGATGAAATTTTGGAGAAATAAAAAAATCTGGATGCTGGATGTTGGATGCCTTGTAATCTTATAATGGAGTTACACAGGACAGGAGGATACTCAATGCTCAATGCTCAATGCTCAATGCTCAATAGTCGTATGTCAAATGTGTAATGTGTTTGTGTGTAGACTGTAGGAGAAGAGAGAGGAGAAGAGAGGAGAGAAGGGAGAGTGAGAGTGAATTGGTGAGCATTTTTCACCGCATGCTAAGATTGCTGACTCCGTACCCCTTTTTGAGATGATTGAGTTGAGACGTGAACTGAATCACTTGAGGGCAACATACTTCCACTAACCAGTTCCAGCTTCTTCCAGTTCCAGTTCCAGCTCTCGAGTCAAACCAATCCTGGATTCATATGACCATGCATCCACATCCACATCTTGTGGAAAAACACGACGTTGTTCCACGACCCTGGACTCTGGACTCTAGACTCTGGACCATACCAAAATCATATGAATCTCCATTCTCCATTCTCCATTCTGCATCTATAACCCAAGACCATGTGCATCTGTGTGTCTGTTTGTGTGTGAGTAATACTCACTGAGTATATAGGCATAAAGTCGTGTCGTCGATCGTTGAGGACGGGAAAGCACAAGGCAGACGGAGTGGATACAAAGCTTAGGCCTTTCAAATCTCTCGACTCCTTCTCGCTTCTCAATTCTCAATAAACTCATAAAATTCTACCCTCTCCTCCCTCCTCCACATCATCCTCAATCCTCAATCCTCGTCACTCATCTTTCATCCCGTATAATCCACCCAATACAATAATCCCGTTATGCCGGATGTTTAAGACCTAAAGGCTTTTGATACACTTATCGTACAGTAATATGCAATACACCTCTGATTTCATAACGATGAAATGAAGAGCGTGGGGTATGTTAAAATGACCCTTGACCTATCTTGACCTTACGTATTATCTAAAAAAGTGACCAAAATTTTCGCTGCAGTCTGTTTTTGAATTTTTTATCCTTGCCTATGCTACATACTACATACTACGTATATTATATTATGCATGCTACATACTACATACTACTTACATATTATTATGAATTATTATGAATATATTATTATGAATTATGATGAATGATGAATGAATAACAACTATAGAGTACATCATATATAAATAAATAAATACGTAAGTATTTTTCAATACTTTAAAACTTTTAAATATTTTTAAATAAAATAAAATCGTTTAAAAAAAATTAAATATAAAAAAAAACAATGACCCTTGATCCACAATCCACAATAATTTTTTTTCCCTTGGTTTTATTTTTCTAAAAAATTATGTGTACAAAACACAGAGTAGAAATGAACGAATGAAAAATACACATACAAGTACTGATGTTGTTGTACATATGTATGTATATTTTTCATTCGTTCATTTTTTCCTCTGTGTCCTGTACAAAAAAAAATACACACAATTAAATAAAACCTTTTATTTAAATAAAATAATCATTATTATTATGATTTTTCTTCTTCTTCTTCTTCCCCTTCTTCTCCTTCTTCTTTATCGTCATCGTCCTTCTTCTTCTTCTTCAGTGGCTGCGATGAATCAATTTCATCCATCCAGGCGGACACATCAGCCTCATCCTGCGCCTCATCATCTTCATCAAGGAAAATTGTCCTTGGAGGAGGAGGAATTCCTCTTCCACTTCCACCTAAAAAATAAAAAAATAAAAAAAATAAAATGCAAACATGTGTTTTATATACTATTATGCATGCATTCATAATTCACAATACATAATACACATATGCACATCATGTCATTCATAATTCATAATTCATAATACGTAATGTACAGTAATAATGATAATAATAATGATAATAATAATTAAAAAAATACTCACCTGGATTATTGATAAGCCTGGATGGTCCAGCGACTGCTTCTGGATACATTCCAGCACCACCACCACTCGCAGCTCCAGTTCCAGCACCAACTCCACCTAAAAAAAGAAGAAAAGAAAAAAATAATTAAAATACTACCATGTACTTATAAATGCATGCATTCAAGGTAAGTAACAATACATATTACACACATGTACATGGCATAATATATAATATATTATGCAAGATAAATAATAAGTAATAAATAAATAAATAATAAGTAATAAATAAATAAATAATAAGTAATAAATAAATAAATAATAAGTAATAAATAAATAATAATCCAAAACAAAACAACAACAAACCAAAATACAACAAAACGAAACAAACCAAAACACAACAAACTTACCATTTACTTGACGACCACCACCTGCAGTACCACCAGAACCTGAAAACAAAAAACACAAAAATTATACAAACGAAATGAACTGAAAAAAAATACACACACGAAACACATTTAACCAAAGGGTATAATGTATAATATGCTAAAAAATAAAATTAAAAAATAATCCTAAACCTATAACCTATATACTTACCATTCATAGGACGACCACCATTTGAATGACCTGAAAAGAAAAGAATAAAAATACACATATTAAAAATGAACATGTAGAAAACACGAAATGTATAATAATACAATAAAAAATAAGTAATAAATAAATTAAACAATCATAAAAAATATAAAATCATAATAATTAATAAATAAATAAGTAACAGTAAAAAATAACCAGACTTACCGTTTGAAATTCCACCAGCAGCTGCAACTCCACCAGATCCAGATGCACCTATAAAAAAGAAACAAAAAAAAAACTTTATTTACATTACAAATATTTTACCTACACACTACACACATCTTTTCATTGTACATATTATGACACATTTATAAATAAATAATAAATAAACACAAAAAATGAAATACATTAAAATAAAAAAACTCTGTACTTACCTCTTCCTCCACCACGATTTAGAACTGAAAAAAAAATAATGCACAGATTTAAAATACATAAAGCATACATTTAAATTATGAATAATAATATTATAAATATGAAATATTTTGTAAATAATAAATAAAAATGCTTTTAAAAAAAAAGAAAAATATTTACCTGGATTTGGCACTACGCTGCATCCAGGCCCACAACTACCACCACATCCAGATCCTAAAAAATAAAAATAACAAACATAAAATATTAATTTATGCATTATATGTAAAACATCAAAATATATAAATTATAATTATTACAAGAATTTTAAAACATAAAAAGATGAGAAAAAAATACAAGATAATAAGAGAGAGAAAACACTTACCATTTTGATAATCAAGTGGGTGAATGCCCAAATCGATTTGGTCCTGGAGACTGATGTCCTCATAAGATCGTGGTAGGACTTGACGATCTCCAGGACCAAATCTAATCCAGCACATACTGCAGCACCGGAAGGCCTTATGGTTGATTGCAAGGCACTTCCGGCACCGCATGATGCCATTTTGTTGAATTCTTCCCACAGGATATGGGTATGGGCGAAGACAACGGGGGTTCGGACAGGTTTCTGAAAAAAAAAAACAACAACATAATATTAAT
>JAQGBH010007469.1:0-10945 GCA_034698265.1 Sminthurinus aureus
TTTTTAACTAGTCAGCGCCCTCTAGCGGGAAAATTTTCAAACTAGTGGACAAGTTTATTATATGAAGAATTCTTATAATCTGCTTCCCTTCCGGAGCCTAGAGTATTTATGCTTTCAAGGCGATATAAAATCGTGACGAAGTGAAGATTTTTAACTTTATTGTTTTCTCCTCTCCCCTCTAATATATTTATGCTTGCTATTTTCTATTTTCCAGTTTACATCAGCTCTACACTCTACACTCGACATTCTACACTCTACATTCTATAGTTTCCATCAACTGTGGAACTTTGGAAAAAAATAGTGTGGTAAGAGAACATTTTAATCATTTTAGGAATATTTCCAAGTTGAAATAAGAGAACAAAACATGGTTGCAATTTCCAATAAACTTCCATGTCATACTGTTTTGTTTGTTTGGAATTCCGTTTGGCTTCGAATTTAGTTCCGTTTGGTTTTGGTGTATTAAAGCCGAAATGTGTTTAAAATTTGAATACTAGTTTACATGTATCATGTATGCATACATAAAATTAGGTACAAAGTGCAATGCACAAAGTTTACAAGTTTTTCACTAGTTTCTCCATTCTCCACTGCACATTTTCAAACCGACGTGTTGATTGCCTTTATTCGATCAAGACCAAAACCAAGTTTGAATCATGGACATTGCACATGAATTGCCCACATGAATTTTCTGGTTCATTTTAAAAAGTGCTCGTGTTTTGCTTTTACTTTTGGAATTTGGAATTTGGATCTGTGGATTTGGATTACGAGGATACGGATGTCGTTTCTCATGTCTCGTGTCTCGAGTCTCGAGTCTGTCAAGTCCGGACACGGGATGGGGAATGGGGATGTGATGTTTTAGGGTTTAGAGTTTAGAGTTTAGGGTCTGCTGAGTACTGTACCATACTCAATACTCAATGCTCAATACTCCAGCGTGCCGTACCTTACCGAGGGAGCGTGTATAAAATTATATGGTCATTCATATATCACGAGAAGGAGAGCACTTCCCTTCCCCCGTTCTCCGGTTCTCCGTTTTCTTGTTCCGGAAGAGAAACATTTATAGGTGACCCCCTATAAAGAATCTAATAAGTATGCATGATGGGAGGTGAAGAATTGGGAGGCAGTTGAACTGAGTTGAGAGAATTGGACAGGAGAGAGGAAAGAGCCAAGAGGAACCGTCATGTTTCTTCAGTTTTTGGACAGCCACTCTCACTAATGCTAATACAGTCATCATCTTTTCCCTGCTCACATCATCTCCTTCTCCTTCTGGCTCTGGTTCTGGTCTGGGCATGCATGTTCAAATGTTCAAATGTTCAAATGTTCAAATGTTCAAATTTTCAAATGTTCAATACAACATGCAGGATATTCATGTGATATCTGACATTTATATTTTGTACTTGAATTTCTATCTCATTGGTCTTGGCCATGGCCAGGAAACTGATGAGTGAATGATGCAAAAAGGGAAAGGTGCACTTTTATTTCTTGTACCTACAGAGAGTACTGTACTTTCCTGCACGCTCCAATGTTACCGAGAGAAAGTTGCAGTCGATTTTGACCGTAGACTCTACACTCTAGAGTCTAGACTCTACAATGTACAGTGTAGAGTGGACTTGTTAGAAAATTCGGTGGTGATCATTGTCTAATGCAGGAATAAAGTGCATGGAAATTCATCCAGCAGGTGCTGATTTATAGGTTCGCTACATTCTACACCCTACACCCTACATTGCTTACGTGACTACGGGATTAATGTCACCGACACCGAAACCGAAACCAACATCAACATCAACACCGATACCGATGCCGATGCCGATGCCGACACCGACGAAAAAAAAAAGTACAAGTTCAAGTAAAAAAGTAAAAGTTAAAAGTGAATGTATAAAAGTTGACTTGTGATGAAAATATTTCCTCGAATATCTGCTCTACAGATTACAGATATTTTTCGGCCCCTTTCATCTCGCTCCATGTAAAATATAAAATATAAAACTGAGTGGGCGCACGGGCTACAAACTACAACCTACAACCTACAAGCTACACTCTTTGTAGCATATTAAATTCTGTACCATATTTCCTCAACTTCCAGTTTCAAGTTTCCAGAGTTTCCTGAATTTCCAGTTTCCAGAATTCCTATAATTTATATGTATACTAAATATATGTGGATGAAGGATAGATGGAAAAATTGTGTGGGAAAACATGTCAAGTCCCTTTATGGCCATGTCTCCTCTGCGCTCTTTTCCTTTTCTTCGAAATATTCATATTCATGTTCACACGCTGGTGTAAAAAGTAAAAGTAAAAAATGGATGTGGTATAATCTGACTACCTACTACCGACTTCTGCCTGCCGACTTGTGACTTGTGACTATTGACGATGAAAAACCTACAGTCCACAGTCACATCCACCATCCACCATCTACAATCTACAAATATGTGTAGCCACACTCTTAGTCAAAAGTAGCTACATGGATAATATGATTTGAGCACGTACTGAATTATATAACACCTACATTCCATATCTATATTGTACAAGTCGCTCCTCTACCCAAATATATTATATCTTATAGGCCATTGAATCTTGAATGCCTTTTGGTGGTTTCCGTTCTCAACTGCCTACCATCTACCATCTACCATCTACCGCCTCTCTTCATACTGCCTACCGGCTGGCGCTATACATAGAACTTGTGGACGGATGACGGATCCAAGGAGAAAGTAAAAGTCACTTTATTTTTCAACTCTTTCTACTAAAGTAGAGGAAATAGTAACTCAGACTACTTTACACACCGTGTATTTTGATCATGTTCAAATTTTTATCCCACAACATTTTGTTTTCTGAAAAGAGCGATTCATGAGCTTGAATAGTGGAAAGTTTCAAGATTCAACTCTGTCCTGTTTCTAAACTACAGGAGATCAAAGTTAGAAGACAAAAATTGTGCAATCCACTTTTACAAAATTTTGTCAATTAAAACATTTTCTTTATTTTTGGGTAGCCTCGAAAACAACGGTTTTCCAAAGTCCATTCTATACAGACATAGAACAATGTTAGGAGAATCCAATAGCACCAAGTTTCAGAAAAATCGGAGACCCCCACACAAAATAGCCCATCGCTAAACATAGCCTGTTACTAAAAAGTTGTTTTCTCGAGTGTCATCCACATTTTGTACTGTGGCAGCCGCAAGTTGTAAAATAATTGGATCATGTCTAATTTGTATTCAAGCTCAGAAGTTAAGGGTTTAAATCAGTGAGGAAGAATACCCTGAAAATATAGCAGTGGCTTGCCCTACAATTTTGAAAATCGGTGTCAAAATATTTATCGACAAATGTCAACAAAACGTTTCTTGGTTTAAGGTGTTGTGTAGTTAAAAGTAGGCAGCTCCCGGATTTCCGAATAGGGTTTTTATCATTGGCCAAACCTTTGTGCACTAGCCTGTGCCCAAAACCCGAAACTAATCCTAAGGCTTTTGAACAAATTATCACTTTTTCAAAAAATGGACAAAAATCGTCCCAGTTTTCCAGCGTATACTCAGAAGGGACCAGTGAGGTCATACGTAAGCTTTTAAAATCGGGCAAAGGTAAAATTAGTTCTTCAATTAATGGGCTTTATGAATACAGGAAACATTTGTTGGGACTTGCCTTGTTCCTGTTTCTCACCCCAAAATGTAACAAAGTACCAAAAACCAAAAAATCCCAAATTGTACCAAAAATACTTCAACCCACGTAACTTTCTACCCCGGCGTAGAATGAAAAAAGTTTCAGCACTTTGGGAAAGGCCATACAAATATCGTTCATTATTTATAATAGATATTCCGATTTTCAAACGGGTGTAAGAAGTAATTCGGAAAACATTTGTTGAAAAACCTGGATTCGGGTAAATTTGGAGTCTTCAACAAAAGGTCAAATAAGTGGGTCACAGCGGGGTCACATGAGCAACTAAATAGCAGGACATCTGAGTAAAGTATGGGGCATAATGTGGTACAAGAATTATCCCGATCGCTTGTCTCGTAATAATTCTACAGTTATTTCAGTGCAGTCTCAGTTATTATTTCCTATACTTTAAATAAAAACTGCGAGGAATTGACATTTTTACCTCAGATACAATACGGAATATAATATTTATAGTGCAGTAGCCTCGTTCCTCTCCATTGTTGTTTATTCTGTATTCGGTAGATTGGTAGATTGGTAGATTGGCGAGTTGGTTAATCCGGTAAAATCCGGAAATTGGTTAGTTAATAATCAATATGAAAACTTGGTTAGGTTGATCAAAGTTGGTTACATGTGGCTGGCTGGAGATGCTGGCTGCTGGCTGATGAAGATGGACAGATTCATGCTCAACTGATGAAGGAGGTGAAAGACAAAGTCCAAAGTAGAAAGTAGAAAGTAGCTGCACACTGTGTATTGTACAGGCACAAGTGAGTGAGTTAGTGTCTTATCTCGTGGTGGTGAAAGAGGAAGAGGAAGAAGATAGAACATGAAAACTACTTACTACTCACTACTCACTACAACCTACAGAATCCAGAACACCAAGGTGTTTACGCTTCATCCTAGTTTGCTCGCTGCTCTTACTGCTCTACTTTTTCCGTGTCTTTGCTCACAAGAACATGTGAGATACAAAGATAGATAGGTAGACAGATATGTGGATTGTGGATAGGTAGTGGATTGACTTGTATAAAAGCTAGAAAGGTAGAAAGGTAGAAAGGTAGAAGGCTAGAGAGGTAGAAATCCAGAAAGCTTGGAAAAGCTTTGGTGCTCAGGCCATTCAACAGACAAGACAAGAGAAGAAGAGAGAAAAGAAAACCAAGAGGAAGACGAGGAGAGGAAAAGCACTACAAAACAAGTCGACAAGAAAAGTAGAGAGGGGAAAGGAGAAGAAAGGATCAAGACAGAAGTGAAGAGAAAATTCAATGTTTCCCTTCGCCTCTACTTTATGCTCCACACTCTACACTCTACACTCTTTACTCTACACTGTACGTTGTACATTGTACATTTCTCAACGTACAGTGAACGTTGAGCACTGAACCCAGAACCCAGAATCTAGACTCTAGAATCTAGAATCTAGAATACAGAAGAAAGAAGAAAGAAAAGAGACGAGAGAGGAGAAAAGAGTGACTCAACTCCATTCCGATGAACATAGAAGATACAGCAGATGCACGTACTAAATTCTACCAGTTACATTCACAACATTCACCATCCAACATCCAACAGCCAGTGTGCAGTACATAGGAGAAAGCTGACGTTGTGCTCAACAGTGAACAGTGAACAGTGAACAGACAAATGGATAGAGAAATAGAAGAAAATAGAAGAAAGTGGCTTGAATATATAAGAGAGAGAAAGAGAAAGAGAGAGAGAGAGAACCAGCAGGACGGCACATCAGCAGTATGAATGTTCAAGCAAATCAAGTGTTTTTATGACTCCACTGGGAAAACCAGCTCCAAAGAAGCAAATTGTGTGCCATACGTTTCCCCGTTTGAACTTTCATTTCTCTCTCACTCTCTCTCTCTCTCTGTCTTACTCGCTTTTACTCTTCCTTCTCCGCTCCTCCGTTCTTCATCTTCTTCATCTTGTTCCTCTCCTTGGTTTTCTCCGTTCTCCGTTCTTGCTTCTCTTTCTTTCCACGCATTGATAAAGGCGAGTCCATAAAAGGAAAGGAAAGCACATTTATTTCCATAGCGGCAATACAGAACCAGAACCAGAACAAGAACAACAAGAAGGAGAAGCAGATGAAGATGAAGAGAGAGAAATGGAAGCGGGAGCAACTGTTTCAACTTGATATAAATACAAAATACAAAATACCAAACACAAAATAGAAATGTAGAGTGAAGAGTGAAGAGCGTATGCAGAGTGTAGTTTGTACAGTTGAGGATGAAGATGAGCCCGCATATTCAACTTTGTAATAGATACAACTCTTTGCTCCCTTTATGGATTGAATTGGGCAACATTTTCCGTTATTATCCCGATGCATTGTCCCTTTTCTCACAAGTCTGGCTCTTTTCTTCTAGATTCTAGATTCTAGATGTTAGATTTTGGGTACAAAAAAGTAAGGAATTGAGCATCCGCTACAAATTTAACTCAACTCAACTGGAGGCCGTTTGTCCAATTCGGATTCGGATTGGAATTTTGGGATGGTCACCAATCTTTCCTCCGTTTTCTAAATGGCGTCATGGTCAACTGGTTTGTCCATTAAGGGGGGAATATTTGCCCCAGAGTCGTCAGTAGTGATCAGCTCCCTCCTTCTTCTTCCTCCCTTCACTGCCCACTGTCCATTCAGCCCCAGTCTCTCTTGCTCTTTCGTCCAGCTATTATTAATGTATTAATGTAATGCACCCAGCAAATAGTTTGGTCATAAAATATAAATTTAGAATTAACTCCCCATCTTTTACTCCGTCTTTTCCCCTTCCAATTCTCCGAGTTTGGTGTGGTTTTGGAGAGGCAATTTGGAATTCCACAAGGTCAAAAGCCAAGAAGAAGAATTTGGAGGAGAAATGAGCGTGAAATGACTTGCATATTGTTTTAAAGCAGCTTCCACGTAGTTTATAGTTTCAAGTCCATCTTTTTAGCAGTTTATCATCTCGAAACTTCCAAGCTTCAAAGCTTGCTTAAGCCATGAGCTTCGAGATTCTAAATACATAATTCTAAATTGGAGATGATGAACTCTTGACCACTGAAAATAAATTAAAGGGCTGGCGAGCTGGCGGAACGAGTCTGAATTCTGAGTAGTCGGAGTTTTTACTGGCTTTTGTCTTTTGTGTTATCTAAAATCTAGAATCTGGAATTTGTAATCTGGACGCTGGAAACTGGACGGACTTTGAAGTTTTGAATGGATGGTTGAGATTTGAGAAGGAATTTCACATCAGTGTGTTTAAATTCAATTGAATCAGCCTCTTTTCTCTCGACTCTAGACTCGAGACTCTAGACTAGAAACTCGAGACTTGAGCCTCGAGTATTTTATCTAGTTTTATCCCGTTCAAATGGTTAAATTCTTTCTCGGAGAAGAGAAAGAGGATTCATAATTTAATTTGACTGACCCTCAAAAGTGGTCCATGTTCTGTTCTGTCAATCTATGTAATAATGTAATAATGCACACAATATTGCACACTGTCTCAATTTTTTGTCTCCTAGAATTTGTTCAATATCCTGGAAAATGGAGAGAGAAGTGGAGTTGCAAACATTACCATTTTTTGTCTCCACACCATCAAAAGTACAAAGTACACATGGAGACCTAACATTTTTGTTGAATTTTTGATGTTGAATTCCAAGTCTATGAATACACAAGTTAGTACATAGTAGAGACTCTAGACTTGAGACTTGAATGTTGATTTATTCAAGTCTCAAGTTTCAAGCTTCTTCCAGCATCCTCCGTCTCATCAAGAAATTGCACATTTGAATTAGAATTAGAATTGAAATTGGAATTTTCCATAATTTTCTCATTCATCTCCCAGCTAAACTCGTAAGTCTAAACTCTAGACTCTAGACTCTAGACCCTCCACTACACAGTACATAGTATAATAATTCTTTGGACTGGGATGAGCAACCATATTTATATTTATATTTACATTTACATCTGACTCTTCATTATACGCGGACTCAACTCAAATTCCACTATAAACTCGAGACTCGAGACTCGAGACTGGAGACTCTAAATTCGAGCCAGAACCAACAAAAGAATTGTCTTTTATATTTGGTATTTTGTATTTTGTATTTTGTAGAACTGAACTGCGCATAGAACTGGAAATGGTATGTGCACATACATGAAACTGGATAGGTAATTCCTCTACATTCTACATACTTGTACATCCACATTTACTAGGAAACTGGATAAGCCAAAGCCAAAGTCAGAGTCAGAGTAAGTGGAGTGAGAGTGAGAGTGAGTGGAGTCTCTTGAGACTGAGACTGTCTCTCTCCATTCTCCATTCTCCATTCTCCATCCAGATCCGTAATATCCTGTAATGTATAATAAGACTAGACAAACTTCTTTCACATCATTACCGAGCAAAACGACTGTGCGCCTAAAAACCTACAAGCTACAACCTACAACGTGTTTCAACCACTCTTATTTTCTCCTCTTTTCCCCATTCCCCATTCTTCCCGTTCCTCCTCTTTTATACACTCACAGACAATATCCTCACTCTATTATCCCGTGTTATCTTCTCTTCTCTTGTACGTCTTGCGTATTGCGTATTCCGTATTATGGGTATGATGAAGAGCAACACCATTCCAAATTCAAACTATCACACATTCAGCACAGAAAAATTATATACATGTACCATTTTGTCGCTCTCTTTGTATATTTGTACATTGTACGTTGTACGTTGTACATAGATTGAAGCACGGTATGTCTTGCCGTGCTTCAATACGCGGTATTACAAAGTACTACAAAGCTGGTAACTGGCAACTGGAATTTCAAGGAAAAGGGAATAGTCAGCATGTCGCTGAGTTCTTTCCTTTTCCCTTCTTAACATGTACAACGTAGAGTGCACAAAATACTCATCATCTTCCCCTCATCTCATCTCATCTCAGCTCCGTCTCTTTCATAGACACATCTTTATCCTGGTTCAGTTCCATCCAAATGCTTTTGTACTGCTCTCTTTGCCTCTTCCCCGCTCTCTTCTCTCTTCCAGATGGGATTTGACTGCGAGTGCTTAGTGCTGAGTGAGTAGCTATCCATTTCTAGATTGCATTTTCCATGCAGATGAACCCACTACACAAGGCAAAAGATCTTGATTCTTTCAAATACTCCGCTTTCTCCTCCTCCAGAATATCTGTCTCCTCACTGTCAATGGTTACATTGTATTTGTACTTGGTAACCTTGGTTACTTGAATAGTCATACATGCTTCCTGTACACAATACACAAGATTAAAACAAAAGAGCAAGGACAACAACAACAATTGTTGTGGTAAAATCCTATGGAATCAGCTGGGAATGGAACAGGAACTTTAGAATATTATACACAGTAAGCAGTACAGAGGAACAATGAACAAGGTAGAGACTCTGGATTTCTAGGTTCTAGATTCTAGATAAATATTTTACAAATGCGGAATTGGAGCTGATGACTGATGACAGTGCGTGGAGCGTGGAGCGTGGAGCATGGGAATTTCTCCGTGTAGATTGTAAACATAATATATAATATATAATATATTGTATTGGATAAGCCACACGAGATATTGATATTGATATACAGCAGAGTTGACATCCAGTTTCAGGTGTAATTTATCTGGAGCAGAGCAGATCAGAGCACACACGAAACAGTTTGACATCCGAAACTCCAAACTCCAAACTCCAAAATCCAACTACGTACAATACAAAATACAAATAGGTTGAGAGTTGAGAGAATTCGCTTGGGCGTGTTGACAACGGGGAAGACAAGACAGAACAGACAATAGAACAATATCCAGCAAATATCACCAGTATAAAATAGCACGAGATATAAATGGAGAATATAGATCCAGAATGCGGAGACTAAATATAGCCACGTTGTTTTGATGCGTACACTTCCGTCTTCTATATCCTCTCATATATTTTCGAGTGATGGCTTTACCTTGAACGATGAACGAATGAAGTGAACACTCGACTCAACTCAGCTCAGCTCAGCTCAGCTCCACACGCCGCTTTTCTGCTGAGAGTAGAGAAATGTAGGGAAAAAAGTCCTTTTGCTCATATCACATTTCTATCTATTGTTAGTGCGGATGCCGATGCCAATATCAATTCCAATACCAATACCAATGTCGATGACAAAGCCGTAGCTCTGTAGCCGAGCACTGTATGATCTATGTCTAAAGCCAACGCCAATGCCAACGCAGGAGGAGAATAAAAAATACTAAGACTCGTCCTTTTCCCAACTGATTTGCCCACTTTTTCCTCTTCTTCCTTCTTTGTGGATTGTGGATTGTGGATACATTTGATGAAGAGCTCAGAGGAGAAAGATGAACATCCATCCAATATCTTTTCTTTCCAAACACAAACACAAATATATAATATATAATATATAATATATAATGGCATGTGTATGATAGATACTAAAATCTAGAGGCGAGACACTCGGAAAAAGGGGAAAGAATAAAAACTACAGTTGACAGTAGGGAAATACGTTGTAGTAGAAATGGAGAAAAAAACAAATAAAGGCAGTTCGTCAATCCCTGATTTTCCTCCGTAGAATAGAGAACCAAAATGCAATATAATATTATACAGATCCAACTATAAAAATGTTGTATAAATACTCTTTTTTCCATTTCTATTTCTATTTCTATAGTCGAGTCTCGAGCCTCGAGTCTCAAGAAGAAAAGTAGAGAAATGTATCACGCACCACGCACCATCTAAAATGTACAACATCTAGTATCTACAATAGTATCTGTTTCACGATCAACGATCAGTTACATGATACATCTGCCATATAAATAAGATGGAGATCATTTTCTATTTTCTATGAATTCTAGATTCTAGATTCTAGAATTCTATCAATTTTCCTCCCTACTCTTCTCACATGTAACTTTCCAACTTTCCAACTTTCCAACTCTTCTAACTCAATGTCCTATCCAAAGATTCAAGATCCAAGATCCAAGATCCAAATGGCCTATCATTATTATTATTATTATTATTTTCACATACATGTGCACATGTGTAATCCGTTTTACTATATTATTTTTCATTTACTCTTGTACTGTTATAACGTTGTTTTTGTTTTTGTTTTATCCCCGTTCCATGTTTGCCGTTTCCTGCTCATAATCCCGTCTTACTTCTTACTGTAAGCGGTATAAGAGTATCAAAGATCAAAGATCAAAGTATTAAGCAGCCGCAGAGACAAGATTCGAAGAGACAATGCCGGTGGAAATGGACAATTGTCATTTGATATTTGATATTGATGAATCTGATGTGATCTTGATCTATTTCTAGAATCTAGATCTATATTTTATCACATTTGATATTGCTTTCACCATTTATATATTTATGCTCTACAGTAAATGTATAC
>JAQGBH010007470.1:0-10943 GCA_034698265.1 Sminthurinus aureus
GGGGGGTAATATCAGTTCATCAACTACTATCGAAACATTCGCAAAAAAATTACTAAGTTGGAGGAGACCAGTCATAATTCAGATGTAAAGGACCGGAATTATCATGTAGCAATTGCATATGTGTTGGTCTTGACGTTAGGGGATGTTGTTGTTGATGAGGATGCTGAGGTTGATGTAGTTGATGAGGGGGAGGAGGACAAAGCGAAGCTCGCATAATATCGTCTGCGGTACTAATATGAGGTCTAGGACCAGGTTCGGGTGTATATTTGAACTTTAATCCCGTTGCAAAAATAATACCATCTGATCTCACTAGTGAAACAGGAACTTGAGTTGGTTGCCGTACCCAGAGCCATTCATTTCTAAAACTTGAAATATCTGGTACAACACACAACATACTCTCTTGACATCTGAACATTGTGTCTGATTCTACATCCCCAAACCTGTAAGAAAGGAAAATTGTAATCACATTGGAGTTATACATACATATTGCTGTGTAAGAAAAGAAATTGACTATAGGGTTAAATTCGTTAGTTATTCATGACTAAATATTTAATATTATATAGTTTATTATAGTAAACTTACCAGACGCGTAGATTAGGTGAGAAATTTTCTCCGGTTAGCTCAATCATCGCAACATCTCCACCACCGTTTAACTGAAAAAAGAGAAGATAACGCGTTATATTATATCATTATATCATTAGACAAGGAAAAACGTCTCATGTCTATCCGTATAATATAACTCGAATAATTAGTCATAAAACCGATTCATTTTATGTAAAAGTAATGTCAACAACCAAATGAAATCAAAATTGCCACATAAACTATCGAGTTTAGACGAATTCCCACGTACTATAATGTTATACAATAATTTATGCAACTGTAAGTACACATAGTATCTACTACCTATTTGTGTACATTCTATTATTGAATACTTTCCTTTTGTTTTTTTGACGTTCACAGTTCACACTATACTAACAAAATGAGATGGTAAATTCCAGGGATGTATAAATAAAAAAAAAACAATAAACACATCCCAGCATCATCCACCCATGAATTACATGACATAATACTTTTGTTTACCTCCTCCTTTAAAAAAACGTGACTTAATGTATTATTTATATACAGGCTTTTTTTTATTTTTCCTAAAAAAGTGAAAGTGTGGTTTACCTATCAATACGTAATAGATACGTCGTAAAATAAAAACGTGAGGGAGTATAAAATATAGGGTGTTGGGAAATTAGGTCGTTGTCGTAGGCAAGAAGTAAAATATGGAACTTGAATTTGGAAAGGAAAACCACTACAAACATATAACATATGATGTCTGTAAACAATAGCTCTGTGTGTAAGCATTTTTATTTAGACAAGTTACACACCCACATGACACATTAAATACATAGGTAATATAATATGAAAGGAAGAAGGAAGAGAACAACAACAAGGCACAGTGGAAAGGGGAAGCAGAAAAATCAGGGTGGGAGAATGTCTCAGTGAAGATTCTCCTGGAAATTCTCAGGAGAAAAATATTCTATAGTGTCCAGCTGAAGTTTTTTCACTCTCTCAAACCAGTCCGTTTAAGTCAACGAAAACCACAATTATTTTTACGTTATACAACACCTATAAATACACGTATGTATATAATATGCAATTTTCTCTATAGAACAAGGTTCCATTGTACTCTATACTCTGTACTACAAATCACAAATATAATATCGTAGTAGCTATATACTCTATGAATAACACAAGCCTATAATATTATTTCATGTTATGAGTGTAAACAAGTCTGAAATTTTCTAATTTGATTCGGAAATCAATCATTTTTATTCTCATCGATATAAAATGCATCGTAACGGCTTTATTTAGATATAAAAAACAATACTGCATTTTCAAGGTCCTCAGGTCTCATGTATTACCCCAACACTTGAAAGTTTTAGCCAACTAAGCTGAAAGGGAACTCTGCCAAAAAATTATGAAAGGTTTATGAAAGGTTCCTATAAACTGTTGCAACTGTGCAAAAACGGAGGAATGAGGTACATACGGTTAAATACAAAATAGACATGGACAATTTTTCTCAAAAAATAGTTCTTAGTTTAGCCTCTCCCGACTCTTCAATAACTTTTGTTTTTTCAACAGCTGAGAAATGTATTATAGTATCTGAAGATCTGTATGATGTATACTTTTGAGCTGGTAGAGGAAAACGAACGGAGTGATTTCATTTCAGTTTTGTTGGAAATCTTTTTCATGTATCCATACACGTGTAACCAATTTCGCCCAATATTTTACAATTTTCAAAATGCATACTTTTTCATCAAAGGCGTTGTTGTTTTTTTACAGGATTACTTATGAAATAAATTTTAAATACTTACATGTAGTGAATGAACGATTGGGACAGGTGTGATTGGGGCTGTAACAGGGCCCATACCCTCAAAAAATTGATATTCTGCCTTGTCTGTACTGATTATCGTCCATGATGCTCCATCGTTTATCATCTCTTTATTGGGTTCTTTTGGACATGGGGTAGCCTGAAAAAGAAAAAAGTCATTCAAATTTATTATAAAACATCCTATATATTTATTGTCTAACAAGTATAACGAATAACGAATAAAATCACACAAAATCTAGAATGTGTGCGTCAAAGAAAGAATAGAAAGAAAGTTCATGAAATGTTAAAAACGTAGACAGTTTAGTGTAAATGTTTTGCTTGACATAAAGTTTTCATTTCAAAATATTAAAGGGTACACAATACATTACAATGACATTTACATTTTATTAGTGTAAAAGTCATGTAGTAACACTTGTAGAAATTTTTGCAGTTGGTACATGGATTACATTCATTATTCAATAATTCAATGTCTATATAAAAAAACTCCAAATTATGCGGTACACTGTACGGCCTTTGAACTTAAATGTGGCCTTAATTTCTAATGTCTAACATGTGATTTTAAAACAAATGTAAAAAATCATTTCTTACAAATGATAATATAATATTGCGCTTAAAATCAAGATAAAGACAGACTTTAATAAAAGGAAATGATGAGCCGGAAGTCTGTAAATTCTTTTTAAATGTGCAATTACCATTTTACTTTATTTTCTGGGTTATAATTTATAATACGTTTTGTAAGAGTGTAGTGATAACCATTTTAATGAGGTTTCCCCACAGTCACATGTACATACATATACGACAGTATAAGAAGAGTAAGAACAATAAAATAATGTGCGTATTGTTAAATTTGTTGACTAATGTACACATTACAAATACATAAGTGTCCGGATGTCATTTTAAGTATTAAAAAAGTACTAAAAAACTTTTGTGCAATGTACGTCTTTAGTCTTTACTTATTATCTTTTAGTTATACTTTATCACATACTGCTCTATTTATTTATTTTTTGGCCACTTTGCCTTTATAATTCAAAATTCAAACTGTACTGAATACTGAATGCTGAACATTGAACATACCATAGACTACAGATATAGACTAGTACACATAACATGTGAAATGTAAATGTTATGCTTATAGTCTGTCTATGCGTATCACTATAAAAGATTTCATCATAACCGAGAACCGAGAGTCACTATCGAGCACGAATATCATGAAATGAGGAAGACAAAGGTTTTTGTTCTGTTGAAAATGAAGCAATAGCAATACACAAAACGAGAGGCTATAAATTACTTGACGAAAAAAATATACTATCGTCAGAGAAATATATAGAGTGAATAGAGTGTGTGGAATGTGTCGGAGATAAAATGGACTCATGACAATGTATATTGTACAGTGCACAGTGTAGGTACTTGAGTTGCTAGTTGTTATGTAAAGGTGAATGAGCCGTCGGAAGAAAAGTCAAAGATTTATATCCTTTCAAGAACACGAGTACAAAGATCTCTGTCTTGCTCACTTTTTCAAGCATTTTGCCCTGAGGTAAATTTAGTATTTTGTGATGTGGTGTGATGCGTTTCTTTGATGTGTGCAATGAATCATGAATGTGTAATAAAATCTATCCATTATCCATTATATTTAGATTTTAGATCCATTACATATTAAATTTCCTAATGTAGCAAATTTTGCAAGAATTTCCTAACGATTCTCTGTATTCATTCATATTTTTCCCCGTTTAAATAAACAACTTGGGAGTTTGACTGAGAAAAAAGGAATCTTTAGTAGAATACACGTCAAAATTCAGATTCAATGGAAACACTAGGAAATACAAAATACACACAAAATAACACTGAAAATAGAAAAACTTTTGTAATTACGCTTACGATTACGATAGGAAATAATAGATAAGCTTTTGAAAGTCATTTTAGTTTAGTTTTTAATGGCCTCCAATTCACCGATTCATCCATTGTACATTTGTACAATGTATAGGTTCTAGCTACTAAAGGCACTAAAGTTTCATGCAGAGGCGCAAAGAAAAAGACAAGAGAAGAAACGACAGAGAGAATTGTCTTTCTGCATCTAGTGTCTAGTTTCTAGTGTCTATCACGTCGTTAGAAAAAGAGATGGATAGAGAATGGAAATGGGCAAGAAGCAAAAAAAAGAAAAGAACAATGGGAAAGTAATGGGACTGGATAAATTATGCATGTCTATGTCTACACATACAAATGTCTTTCAACCAAGTCTATAGAGTAGACTGTCAGTAGTCAGTTTAGCACTTTAACACACAGAAAGAAAGGAAAAACGAAATAATAGCATTGTACACTCTTTCCAGTGTTTATAGTTTGTATATTGTGTATTATGCATTAACTCACGACTACATTTTTTAGTCAATTGTCTTGAACTAGCTCGGAGCTAGTTGGAATTTATATAAAGAATAATACAGAATCCACAATCCACACAGACAGGCAAACAGATTATACACACCTAAACACATTCTACTCATTATATATTATTATTATGTTCAAGTTTAGTCTACAAAGATCATTGCAAAAGTTATATACCTACTGATATTTGATATCATAAGAAGTTCAACTTTTTTTAGCTGATAATAGTTTTTTCTATTATTTTGCGGTTCTCCTTCCGATATGCATGATGATTGTATTTTAGAATCAAAACACTTTGTGCTTTTACAATGTACACAGAGCACAGAGCATGTTGAAATTACTTTCATTCTTTCAAACATAAACACAAAATCATGTAATTCAAAAGTATAATACATTTCATACGCTCACGGAGTTGTCAAAATTCAAAATGCATTTTGTACATATAAAGCTTGCAAGTTTAGAATTTAGAATATACAGAAAACTGACGGTAAAAAGTTGTTCAAAGTTGAAAATAACAAGTGTATAGTGTATAGCCCCAAAATATTCAATGTTCAAGGGTATGAACTTGTAAAAATGTATGTCAAAAATTACTAAATTTTGTGCGTCTATGTATGGTCTATGGCATCATGAATTTTATACACATGTGGAGATGATTTTGATGAAATGACAGTAAATAGCTCATGTTCTTTATAGACAAGATGGACAAGTCAGTATTATTTTGAATGTTGATCAATATATTATATTATTTATACTGCTCATAGCACATAGCTCGTCGTCGGACTATTGACGACAGACTATGAACGAGGAACGATAGACGGTACTAAACTGAATTGAATGAAAGTCCCTGCACATTGTTTTTCCTTCACGCAAACCGCTCAACTAAATAAAATACTGTCCACTGTCCACTCGTGATACGAAATACAATATTGAACATGTTTTGTCTTTTGTTGACTTTCCCTAATCAGAGAGATTCAATTATTTCCTCATTTCGTATGTTCTTCATACACAAGTATATACATTTCTATTATATCTTCAAACTATACACGTGTACATAAATGTGTAGCTTTTAGTTTTCACTAGGAACTAGGAACAACAACGAGTAACAAGGATCTAGACTATAGAGTGTAGAATATACAAAACTAAAAATGTGGAAATAGTAGCCAAAAGAGAATTAATATGAAATAAAGCAATGTCGTGCTCATATTTAAGAACCGTGAGAAACTCCAACTCGTTCTTTCTTCTGTCTTGTAATGTTTAGCAAAAATTGTGTACTGTATACTGTACATATAACATATATATATATACTGTATGCTTTGTGAGTGTACACAGATGAATAACATTTCTGATTTGACAATAAAAAACAACTACATACTAAATACATACTCCATGCTAACAACTAACAACAGAGCGTTCCACAACTCCAAAAGTTACAACATACCGTCAAGTACACTAATAATAATAATAATAATAATGCATACTAGTTTATTCCTTATTTGCAGCATCATAGTTCATGCTATAAGAAAACACTAGAATAATGATGATAGTACAAATAAAAAGAGCCGGCCATGTTTTGTGTTTTGACATGATTTTTCCCAACCTATTCTATTATATTTTATTATCTACTACTCTGCATTCTATCAAGTTTAACAAGCTCTTTTATTTTAAAGTACAATAGTAAATAGTAGTATAGAATATTGAATGTAAAATATAAAGGGTCGGTATAAAGTATCAAGGTATCTAGTATCTAGGGCCAGTAATGCAATGCAATTTAATATTCATTACACTGGCTAAAAATTCTGGCTTTAGCATTCAGTTTCTTGAATTTTTGATTTGATACATTATCCATTATGCATAATGATATATAATATACATGTATGCGTGAATTTTTTATAATTTATCTAGTACAAAGTAGCATACGTCAAACATCAATGTTACACAGTGCACATACATGCAATAAATCTCAACAACAATCACATGAAACATGAATAATGAAATTGGAATCGATTTAGAAGTTAGATACACGACGTATACGTTTGCATGCTGATTGAATCTAATTATTTGATGATGACATGAGACGATTGAGACAATTTGGCAATGACTGTATACTGTATGCTCAATGCTTATTCACCACCAGATTGAAATGTTGAATGAATGCCTATCTGTGGTACAATCACAGTTCTGTCAGTTTGACTGACTATAGAAAAATAGACAGATAGAGTGAAGGAAGAAGAGGGGTGAACTGAGCTGAGCTGTGGCGTGTACAATGTGTACATACAAACAATGTACGTGCTACGTGCATACGTGTTTGTATAGATTGACACTGATAGTAAAAACAAATTGTAGATTTTACATGTGTATGATATCGGTGGATACTAGATATTACCCAGCTATCCAATTTGAGTGACATTCACAAATATTTGATGAAATGTGGGTTTTCCACTCAATTCCGATTGTGATCATGTGTCGTGATTCATGTCCCATGTCGCATGTGATCAGTGATTTCTTTCTGATATATTTTTTACATTCCCTTTTCATTACTTTCATTACTCCTAGTTAATTTGTTCGTGTTATGCCATAAGTTGAAAGTTAAAACTGAAATGCATGACAGGATGGGAGAACCACATATACGATTAACTATTAATGCAAGCTGAAGTAAAGAACCACAAGTCATATTCTTGACTTGACATGTGTAATCTGTATACTTAGTTTTTAGTTTATACACACCGAAATCCGAATCAGATATCGACGACCATGTCACCTATTTCTACCACACCCGCTCAACCACAGTTGCTCCCTTGCCTGTTCTTATGTATGGTTAACGGTTACGATTTACGATCTACGATGCATTATAACATATATTGTATAGTGTACTAGGAAAAGTTACAATGTAAATAAACAAAGGGAATTTTACCTGGAATTGTATAATTCGTTCCTGAGATAGACACAAGTACATGCGTTCCGTATCTTTCATGTAGAAAGCACACTTATGAAGTTGGGATACAGGGTCATCTGCATCTAAAAGGGCCATTTGTTTGTCTACTTTACGAATTATAAGCCTCGGAAGGGCCATTTCAGTTACGCTGCAAACTAACTTTACGGTACTGAAACAGAAAAGACAAGGGAATTTTTCATATGAAATAAACCAAAATGAGTTGCAATTTACAAAAAACAGTCATGATTAAAAATAATTGAAAAATACCTTCCATAGTGAATGTAACCGTCTCGTACAGTAAACTCTTCCGAATCCGGCTCATTGTCGTCTACTGTCACAATCAATGCGAATAAAATGCAAAAATAAAAATTCCGATTAGAAAATAGATCATATTCATAAGGGATAGTGTGGCATTATATATAATACATAATATATAATAATACTTTTTTCACAATGTAAATGATGAGACTAATAACAGAATAAAATATTTCACAAGTTTCCAAAGTTGCTCACCCAGATGGATTGTAAAAGCCCCCCACTGGGTGGACGAGGCGTGGAAATTCCCATTCTCTACATGAAGGTATCTAGTACTTACAGTTTGTGACCGAAGACGGTTAAACAGCGCAACTTTTGTTCCACTGGCGATACACACTAAAGATGAACATACAAGTTAAAATATTAATTATTACCATAAAAAAACAAGTACGTATATTAGCATACGCTTTATTTCTTTTCCTTCATCTACTTTCATTTCATCAATAAAAATTATGATGGGTAAATAAATGTTTTTTTTTTTAGATTTAAAACTAACACTCACAGTCGGCATTTTTTAGAGATTGTTTCTTTTTTGATGGTTTTGATATCACTTTGATTCGTTTACTGTGAAACAGTCCTATGTCTTGACCATTCCCGTAGAACATTTTAACTGACAACATAAAATGCTTCCGCTTATCTGAGTCTGATATGTAAAGGGTTTTAGCTGCACAGTATTGCTAAAAAAAACAGTAAGTCGCATGTTAAAGACAAATTTTTCACAAAAAAAAGATAGTTTTAAATATAAAAAATGTACAAAAAAGTTAATAATTTATGCAAAAAAAAGTAAAAAATATCAACTATTTATACCTTGCCGTTCAGATCTAACTGCTGCATGTCTTGGTCAGAATTTCCGATGCCGATGAAGGCACAAAGTTGAGATCCCTGCTCACTTTCCCCTTCCTTCAAAAGCTGATCACGTTTTCGACGCCAGCCGTCCCCATATAAATAGATACAAGGTGGTGGACAGAAAAATCGCTTCTCATTTCCATAACTCTTCTGAGCAACCTTTGCATGTTGTATCACGAGCTGAAAATTGGAGATTGTATCTTTGATATTTACTGCTAATTGTTGTCGTTTGAATTTTGACTGATTCTTATCATCATTATAAATTCTGTAAACAAATAAATTGTGCTTACCACCATATCCCCTCGATCTCGGAGGTACCTCGTCATTGCCTCTCTCGTTAGTCGTTGTTCTTTACTTCGATATATTGCGGAACTACATACATGAATAAAACAAAAAGTTACAAATTGAGTTGGAATGAACTTGTGAAGATGGGTTATCCGATATCCGACATCCAATCTGGCTGAATCATGCTTACCCGAATCTTTCAAAAGGAACTGGCGGCGAAGGCGTTGGAAGGGGATGATGGAGAGGCGAGGGTGGGTTGTGAACAGGATGAAGTCCACCATGCATGTAAACACTTGGGAGTCCTGGTGGAGAGGAATTTTTGAGGTGGGTCAGGGGATGATGCGGATGACCGATTAAACCTGGATCACCGCCGTTCATTTTCTCTGGAGGTGTTAATGTGCCAGGGACGTAACCACTAGTGTGAGGTTGATCTAGATATAAAAGAACAATGTAAGTAACACATTATTATTATAAGTTATCAGCTTTACAATTTACAAATAATTCAAGTTTTTTCATAGGTCGTAGATCATTTTGTTTTCAAAAACGGGTTTCATCCCAAAGCATCTGTTTCAAAACTACAGATATATTCATTTTACTTTGTATTTTCCATGTGTAAAAGAATCCTAAAAGTTGCTATTTCAAATCCAATGGAAAACTTGCCATAAACACATTACATATTACTACAAGCTACAAGTTCAAATGTACATAATGTGTAATATGTAGTATATTACATCTACTGTCTACTGTCTACAAGACAGCTTTATCATCATTGGCTACGCTCCATGTCTAAGACAAGAGAAGAAGTAGAAGAAGAAAAGAGTAAGATGAACGACATGGAAAAGTCCTTAAGAATTGGAACTACTGCAATATTTCACACAGACACTATAGGCACTAGACACTAGACACAGACAAAAACACGTCGAAAGAGAGAGAGAGAGATAGTGACAAACAAAAAATATAGTACTAGTCAGATGAAAATATTTTGAGATGGTTCACATTTTACTATTATTCTCCCATAATCTTGAAACTACTGATGATGATAATAACCGATATGAACTTATTATTTATTAATAACACTAAACATTAACATTCACCATTCATGATGAGCTGTTATTATCCTATTAATTTTCTCTGTCTCTTACAATTTTATGTCATTTCAGTATGCACAAGACACAAGACATACAACATACACGACTTTATTTAAGTACAAAAGAAAAAGCTTGTATTTTTTTTAAAGAAAAAACTCACTTTTATTTACAATTTACAATGTCCACCTATCCCTTCTCGCTTTACACATCTTACGCATCATACTTTTAAAATACTATGAATACGCTTGAATCCATATCCGTTTTATTTATAACTCAAAAGTGTATTTCTACATGCTTAATGTATTCGCATTCTTACTATCATCAGTACAAAATGATTTCTGTAGTTGTATTTTTTTCTTCCTTTTCTTGAATGTTGAATCCAACTTGATACATTTATGCATACATTTTTGGCTTGGCTTGAACAGAAAGATAGAAGTTGACAGTGAACTTAAGTCTATCATATATTTAATATGTTGTATGCATACACATTTCTATATCTATATGTCTGCATGTCATTCTATTGTATTTTGTGATTGTACAAGGCCCATCTCCAGTCTCGAGTTAAATTCTAGATTCTGTATTCTAGACTCCAGACTTGAGCTACAATTGACGATATTTATATTGTATATTGACAGAAATTTATGTAGGGTTAACCGGGGGAAATGCGCTGTATTTTTAGGCATCTCAACCTTTAGCATTAAATAAAATGCACTAAAATTAA
>JAQGBH010007471.1:0-10941 GCA_034698265.1 Sminthurinus aureus
AGCGAATTTCCTATGTTGCAATTGCAAACAGATTAAGATTTTAGCTATTGAAAAAGGTTTAAGTAGGACCGTGTTAATGAATTATTTTAATTAATTATTGAGTACTTTTATATATAGTCAATAATAATTGTTGTGAATAAACTACTGTTATTAGCACACACCACATTGGTAAGACTATACTATCTAAAATATTGAAATTATTTTTAACATTTGTACATAGTCTGAATAACTTTTTAAGAAGGAGATTCAATGATTTTTTAACCCTATCCCTATGAAATATATTATTAATAGTTGACACTTGTTTTTGTGTTCAAATAGGTCTATGCCCTTGTGTCAAGAAGCATAATAATATAACAAGTTTTTTAATACTTTTACTGTACTGTTGTAGGTAAAAATTCAAAAAATATATTATTATTTATATTTAATATTTTACAAAAGTGTATCATGGTTAGCATGTCTTCATTGAATAAGAGTATACGCATTTTAGTTAATTAATAACCCAGAAAAACTGTCTTTCAAAGACGTTCTGGGGTATTCAATGTACTGTGTACACTATTGTCATATATTATATAAACTTTAAACTGTACTTGCTTTTTAAGAAAATTTGCATGAAATATTAATTATACGTCTTTATTTATTAAACGTATCATTATGTACTGGTTGTTTTTGGAAAATTATTGTCATTAAATAACATTTAGTTTTTAACATGACTATGATATTATACCATATACCATTATATTTTATTATAAAACTTTTTATTCTGTGATTGTTTTTTAGTACTTACTTTATTTTGGAAATCGCTGTCTGACACCGTATCGATATGGCTGAAAATCAATGTGATACTAATAATATGGAAGTTACTTCAACAAAAATTAAAGGATCCTTTCCTAAATGGTCAAAATGTGTTCAATGTAAATCATTTCCTCAAAAGAAGGTTTTCGTACTACCTTGTCTACACATCATGGACAATGACTGTTTGGAAGAATTATATGAATCAACTTGTATGTCAAATTTATGAGCACCTAATAATTTTTCCCTTATATAAAATAAACATTATCATTTTTTGATACACATGTAATAATAATAATTATTAATTAAATTACTAATAGCATTATTTCATAATAACCTTAACCTAAAATGATCCAATGAAATAATTTTTTGTACATTTTTAGCTGCCTGTCCAGAGTGTTTTCAACGTGTTGATAGAAACTCAGTACAATTATGTTCATATTTGAATGAAAATATTGTTGAAGAAGAAGAAGAAACAGACAAAGTACTTAAATCTCCACCTCCCATGTGCTTCGCATGTGTTCGTAAAGCCTACGCCCATCGGTGGTGTCAGGATTGTGAAGAATTTCTCTGTGAACTTTGTACTGACCATCATTGCTTTGCAAAGTTGACACGAGGACACGTTCTTTTATTACCTTCAGAAGCCATTACCGATGAAAAAGAACTGAGCTTAAAAGAACTCCCCGCTACTACTAACATGCATAATGAACGAAAATGTTCTTTACATACAGATGAAGATTTAGAAATGTTCTGTAAAACTTGCAAATCAGCATTATGTTCTACTTGTATGTTGAATGATAAGCATACGGACCACTCATTAATTACTCTGAAAAAATTAGCTGATGAATTTGAAAAAGAATTTAATGCTGGTATTGATACGTTGAAGTAAGTAAATCGTATTTAGTATTATTATTATATAATAATATAATTCTTTATTATTATTTATAAGGTTATACATTATACAAGTTAGTAATATATTATGTACTCTAGATAATGCTAATTATTAATGTTGTTATTTGATAGTTATATTATTTTATTTTACCATTATTTATAAAAATTGTTTTTCCATTTTTTCCTTCAAAAGCATACTAAAAAATATTTCATGTTTTTATTTTGTTACTTATTATTTTGTACTTTTAAATAGAACCATTCAGGAACAGAGTAAACTAGCAATCAAGGAGCTGGAGACAAAACTTAAAGGAGTTTTATCAGAACAAAAGCTTTTTTTACATGGTGAAGCCCGAATCTTTATAAAACGCTTAGTTGATGCATTATTACAACGAGAAATTACTTTGAGGAAAGAGCTAGTAGAGGCAAGTCTGATTAAAGCCAAAGAACTCAATATAAAAAAAGCAAGAGCGGCTTCTCTTATCAAGCAATGTACACAGTATATGGATGTAGCTCAATCTCTTATTGATAATGGCACTTATTGGGATATTTTTCACCAAGAGCAGTAAGCTACCATTTTATTTTGTATAAATTGCCTAGTATAAAAAATATTCAAATTTCAAATATATATATATGAAGTATTTCCATAATAATTATTATTATTAGTGATGATAATAAGTGTTACTATTATAAAGATTTCATTTTCATCCAGTTTTATTATTTTATTATCATGAATCTTGGACATTTCACATTCTTCAGTATTCCTATGATGCTGTTTATATGCAAACACTCATATATTTGTGGTAAACATGTGCTCTTATAATTTGTTTTTTAATCATATTTTACAGGTCATTAAGAAGACAATACAAAGAGCTATCTGCTGCACATGGTATGCTTACAGATGAAGAAAAATTTGATACATTCATTGAAAAGGATTTTTTTTATTCCATGGACGAATTACCTGTGAAAATGTGTGAATTATGTAAGATCACAACAAATCTACCTTCTATAAAATCCGTATCCGATGGCGTCATGTGGTTTGTCCCATTCTAGCTTTTAAATGGGTATTGCTCTGGCTAAGAGAAATGGCTACTACTCTGGCTAAGAGTTTTGAAATGCACAAAGATATTTCACCATCAGATATTATGGATTTTATAGACGAACTATGTTTCCCGTCATTTGACGGGCGTTTTTACTTGTTATTTTATAAGGAACATATTTTTCACGTATATATTATATTTTATACTACATCAATATTAAAGATAATCGTAATAATTACTATTGATGATTAATAATTTATTATGAATTATGAATTAATATAAATTATAAATAATATGTATTGTATTTATGCATAAAATGTAACACATAATCCTTCAATGCCTTCAAAGTATAAAATTATTATTGTATATTATGGTGTACAATGTATGTTTAGGATTTAGGATAACAGATTTATTATTTACCCATCATGTATATGTTATGTTTTTTTTTTCTACTTTATTAGGGATTTCAAAAATTTGTGAACCCATCTATACAAATCTTAAAAATGTTAAAAATGGATCTCGAGAAGCCGAGTACTTTCAGCGTTTGTCCTTGTACTCAAAAGAAGGTAAATACGCGTATTATCATAAATCATAATATTGTGTAGTATAAAGTTCAGAAGTGTGTCATGTACTGTATTACATAATGTACATATTTGACGAATAGCTTTTGTTAAGCAAATGCGTACATACGAAAATTAAACATTAAATACTTTTAAATGGTCTCTATTTATATTATCATTTGCATTTTTACTATGTTTACATGAAAATATTTTGTTAAAATGTTTACATGTTCTATTATAGAAAAAGAAAATAGTACAATAATACAAAGCAATGAAACGTCTACTCCAACTACTTTGGAAAAGGAACTAAGAGAGGATTCCAAAGAAGAAGAAAGTTGTGGTCAAACATCGCAAACAGCACCTGTTAAAAGAAGAGTAGGACGGTATGTTTTCGCATAAGTAATAATTGTATAAAATAATTTAATGTTATTATTATCAATTATTTTTAATTTTTATACTGAATTCCAGCTCTTCTGGATTCGATTTATTTATTTATTTGTTTACTTTTACATTTTAGGCATCTCTTTACAGTTATAATATTTAATACCCTTAAAAAATAATATTCTACTCTATTTTATTTATCAGGCCGAGAGGTAGTCAAAAAACTAAACACTATCAATATATGGAAATAGTAAATGCTTCTGAAGACGAACATTTTACGGAAGACCAGAGTGAAGAAGGAAGATCGAGACCGAAACGAATTATTTCCGCACCGAAAAGGCTGGATGATGACGGCTTAGTAAATCTTCATAGTACCCGTTTATCAGCAAAAACTAGTCGAAATGACAATCTGTATGGTGGCAAAAAGAGAGGATATACATCATAGAACAAGTAAAATTTGAGACGGAATATAAGTAACTAGAAATTATGCTATTTAATTCATAATGCGTATCCTTGTAGAAGAAAGGAGGCAGTCAAAAACATACAGTCAAAAGTGTCGTTATTTTTTAAATTGTGTGCATTCTTTATATATTATTTAATTGTTAGGACGTATAAAACACACCACGTCATCAGATATATCAGATGTTGTAAAGCTCAATATAGTTAGTCTTTTTTATAGGGTAAACTTTATACTACCATTATTTATATTTCGCTCGAGAGTCAGAATTTTCTGGAATAGAGTATTATACATTGTTGTTTTATTTTTTTTTTATTCCTTGTTTCCTATTTCCTATTGTAAGTTATGTATGGTCATTTTTAATTAAGTTTATCTAAAAATGAACATTATTTTTTCATCATTCATAAGACATCTTGAAGTTCAAAACAGCTTTCCGCTAGAAATTATACCGATTGTTGTTCGGCTGATATGACATATTACATAATAACCTATAACCTTATACTTTATACTGTATGTCTGTATTTGTACTTTCTTGAGGAGGAAATAAGTATATATATATATATATATATTTATATTATTTATATTTCTTGTATTATTGTAGCAAAATACACTATGTATTATATGTATATAAAAAACACGGTATTGATGGCCTTCATAGAATAATTTATTAGAAGCAAATTAATATATACATAAAGGTACAAATGAAATGTTGCACAGGTTGGATCCCAATCCTAATTGGATCCAATTCATATTTAATTACAATAAGTATTTAATAACTATAAATCGGCTAACTATAATCGTTTGTTTTGATAAAAAAAACATTGAACTTGAAATGCCTTTTCTGCTAGATGAAAATTTCTTACACACACGGTGTTTCCGATTGAATTAGACACCATGTTGTGTACCATATGTGTTTGTCTCACAGTCCAGACGGATGCATATACTATTTTGTATTGTACATAAAAAATAGTGTCAATTTCTGTTGGAAACATCGTGTAGTTTAAACTTTTCATGTCAATAATCATTAGAATTTGTACGTATTTTTGTATGACTGTAGAGGATGCTATCTTTTCGTATATTATTGTATCACTATTACTATAATGTTATGTTTTATATCCATAATCTGTAGTATTATAACAGCTAATATATATATTATACTATTCTTTTACTTTTAATAGCGCACAAATATGTGAAAACACTGTTGTTTCATGAAATAAATCAAGTGGAATGTTATAAAATGTAAAATATTATATAATATATAGAGAGCATTGAGATAATCCTGCTGAAAAATTTGTCAAATTTACACAAGGTGACGGAGAAGCTTGTATTTTATCTATTTATTGTGAATGAACACGACATGAGATGCTCTATTAATTCGATTGAGAAATATTAAAGAAATTATTCAGGAAACGAAGTACATCATTGAGAATGGTTCATATGCATGAACGTAGAGTATTAACACCTACAGATTTTCTTGAAACTCCTGTTATATATACGCTGACCAGCATTTTTCTACATTAAAATTAAAGTTATGTTAGACTATTGATATCATTATATTTGTAGGACTCACAATGGACCTTTTTCATGCGCAACTCGAGCTAAAAAGAATTGAAAATCCTAATACAAAACGTAATAATATTATTAGATGTATATAATTTGATGCTGATTATGAATATCCAAGTCATTTTTCTGAATGTGGCCATTTGAAACTCTATAATAATTGTGAAAACTTCCTTTTCCATTCAGAAATTTCAAAACGCCGTTTCATAAGTTTAAACAGTATTGTGTGTGTCTTGTTTTTTAGTTGTGCTTAATTTTTACCGTTTAAATGGCCGATTAAGAAAAATGATTTAGATATTTAGAATATCAGGATCAAAAACTACGACGAATTGTATATATATATATAGGTTTCAATTTTTAACTCAATCGGTATATAAAAAAGGTCTATTGTCAGAAAAAACATGAAGTGATATTCCCATTCGATTTATGTTAACCACTTGTGTTAGTCAGGGTACATTTATAATTTATATATGTATATATATAATATATATATCTAAATATGTAATATATATAGATAAATGGTCAGTACTGATGAATTACAGCAAGAAAGAAATAAGATGAAATTAGAGAAATGGATTTTTCTGGCGCATAATTAGACATAACTAATAGACACGATGTCCAACTTATATGCTCGTATGCCAATACGAGCTGTATTGGCATACTCTTTGATGTTTGTTGTTCATTGCATAAAATGCATGTATATAATATATTCATTTATATGTATCTGTGTATACCTGTGTACACAAATTTTATCATGTCACACAAAGTCCATTAGTATTTAAGCATGATGTATTACATATACATGCATGCATACTGTAATATATTACTACAATTTAGGAGTGTAATAAGTCATAAGTAATCTCATCTCAATGTACAAATAATTGTTATTAGAGAACCTAATAAGAAGTCATTAGGAATCTTCATCAGTTCAATCCAAATGAGCATGCTTATGTGTATATATATTTATTTATTTATTTAATCGCATTCTTCTGTCTCTCTCCCTAAAACCCCACCTGTTTTATGCTTCTTCCTTCAAAGTATTGTCTTTGATGATACGTTTGCCTGTTGTATTTTCTTCTTCTACAAGTATATTTGGTCATCCATCAGTGTTATTTTTTATAATATCTACTAGAATATTATTATAATCCATAACACGTAAATTATAAGTGAAAATCAAATAAAATTTTAAATATGAATAAATAACGGGAAAACAAAGAAGCTCCTGAAGCCTATAATTATAAGTGATATCGAAAGAATAATCCATTGCAATTTTCATAACATAGATCTACGAAAACAATTTTTGCACAGTAACTACCTGTATTATGTACTTACAAAATAACATACTTTGACACAAAACTGGTTGTAGGCTATCTTTCTCTCTCAGTCTTAGAGTGTATGCAAAATATATATATTGAACCTTTGGCTTATACTTTGAAGTAACCCCGGACTTCTTTGATTTGAATAGATTCCTCCCTTTCTACTACACACGTACATACCATACTATACACACACACACAGTGAATAGTACTAATAGAATTTACTCATTTGCTCTATTTTTCTTGTACTGTGTGTGTCTGTGCATATATTATTATAGTATTATTTCACTAGTAATCAATTGTTAAGAGTTAGTTATTTTTTGTTTTTTTTTTCGAATTTCAAAACTCTCCAAGTTTCTTATAAGTATGAAATAGTAAGGAAAATTTTGTGCATGTGCGTATGCATATAAGCTCATTAAAACATATTGAATATTGAATTATCAGAGTTTTACGTACTCATTCGTGACCCGTCCACTTTGACACTTGACACTAAATCAATAACCATTTCCTATTTAGTGCCAATCTACATTTTTTTTGTGACTGTACTAAATCTATTGTAATATTCATTCCAAACTATACAAAGTTACTAAAATACAAAGTTACTAAAATAGTTTTAGAAAAATTTTCCATAATTTATTTACTATGATAGTATACAAAGTAAAAACTTTGAAAAATGTTATTGTAGTAGTGTAACTGATATAGGGAATTTTATCATTAACGCTATAAATTCTGCAGTAGTTTTTAATTTTGTAGGGCAAAAGAGAACAACAAAGACACAAAATAATAATAATAATAATAATAATTTTACTACTATACTGTTTTGAAATTTTGTTTAAGGGAGACATGATAACAATAATCATAACAAAAGTCCTGCTTAATCTTTTGGACTATTGATAATTATTGGAAATTTTACAAAATACATATATACATAGATTTGAACATAATAATATACATAATTATAAATGAAATTGCTCATTCGGCCTATGTAGGGCAAAATTAAAGAAAAATAATGTATAAATATATAATAATAATATAGTATAGAAACATTTACTGAATTGAAATTGTATTTCATTCTGAAAAAATGTAATGCACATGGATTTAAAAACTTATATTTCGTAATCTATAATAATACTATTCTAATATAATGTATTATAGTGTATGTATACATATATTTGTTAAGTGTTTGAGAGAATGAAATGAAAAATTCTGAAAAATCTCTGCGAGTACTGAAAAAGAAACATTTCTTTGGTTGAAATTATTCTAATGTACACAGATTATTGTATAGTTGTTTCGACGTTTAAAGTAAAAAAAGGCGTGAAAAATTGTGGTGCCATCATCGTATTATTATTTATTATTATAAAATTCCATAATTTGTATTATTATTAAGACTTTGTTTTGAATATATGGATATTTCAAATCACCAAATTGGTTCTAACAAACAAAAGTATTATATACATAATAATAATATTATATTGATTTTGAATTTTGAATGTATACGTGATACTAATACAGTTTTATTTGTATTTTAAGTTCGAATAGTCAGTATAGTTCCAGTCCTTATTTTTTAGTTTCTACATAATCATTATACACAAATCATTATTATTAAAAATTGTAGATCATTCTATGTAAAAGTGCTATTATATAGTAATAATTATTATTAGTTAATTAAATTATACTCAAACAAGTTTAAAACTCAAAGATACAAAAGACTAATTTTTAGATAATAATACATTATACAAAATGGACTCTTCAACGTATGAAAATCTGAGAAATTTAACGCTATTGTTCTTCATCGAAAAATTAGTAGAAAAGCCAACAAGATCATTGCACGATTTGTCTTGTCAATTCGGCTCAAAAGGCTTCAGTCGTGAAATGCGTCAAATAGCTGGAGGATCCCAATCAGGATTAAAAAAGTTCCTTTCGTCATATCCATCTATATTTACTCTGGACAACGACAATGTGACATACACATCAACTTCTATCGTAAAAGAAAAACCTAATATGGATTACAATAGTCAAGCGTAAGTGTGTGCAACTTTATTACTATTGATCTTGATTATATGTATACATTAATATAAAAGTCTCAGTAATCTGCAATCTGATGTGTTCAAGGATAATGTAATATTATGTATGTTGTATGCACATGGAGTAACTGATTAAAAAATTAAGTAATAAAGTTTTTATTTTTTTTTATTGTTTTTACAGTGTCGAATATTTCCGTTCTCGTCTAATACAGTATGGGATTGGGGTTCAAGTACCAGTAAAATCCTTACTTGGACATCGCTCGCAAGCGTCCCCTCAAGTCAGACACATATCAGGCCAACATATTAAAGAATTCACATCCTTTTTAAGTTCTAATCCAAGCGTATTTAAAATTATTGATGAGAGTGTAGTCCTTGTTGAGTTTGAGCAAGAAATACCAGAAAGAGAATTTAAAGAAATTGACAACAAAGTAGATAAAAGTATTATTTACAAATATATACATTTTTTTGGAGATATCTTAGAAAAACATGGGCCATTACTAGTAGATCAATTACTCGTTGGGATTGGCAATCAATTTCCAGAGTGCTCTGAATTATTCAAATCGGTTCAAGATCTTAATGTATTTCTGAAATTTCATCCTCAATGTTTTCAGGTGAGTTTTTTAAAATTATATAATATTATTATGTACTATACATAAAATACAGCTGTGTACTACTATACACTATACATGATTAATAATATGCTTATTATTACGCGAATATGCGTCATGTGTAATATACGATTGTATGCATTATGTATATTGTATATATGCATATACATATATATATTTTATCTTTACCATAATATGATAAGAATAACATAATATTATTATATTGGATATTACATCTCTCTAAACTCTAAATTCATGTTTATATTTATTTTTTTCAAATTTTTTTTAGGTTCACAGTAATTTGGTTACGTTAACAGATTCATATCATATTGCTTTAGAACACTTGCAACGCCAGGTCCAAGAATCAAACGAGTCAAGCGAAAAGAAAATATTTGATAAAGATAGTTCTTCAAATCAATTGAATAGTAATAACAATAACAATAGTGTGATCAGTTACAATAATAATAATTATAATGAAGACTCGACAACAAATGGAGATGCTCCGATACTTGCTCGTCCATTGTCCTTAAACAATACAACTAGCTCCAATAAACAGCCAGTAGTCAAATCCACAACCATTGAACCATTAATGAAAATTTCTATCGATCCCCCAAAACCAGGAGAAAATTTAAAATCAAATACTAATAATTCAAAGACGAATGAGATTAAACCTGAGACTGGAAGTGGAACAACTACAACAAGGCCACTAATAAAGAAGGAATCATCGTTATCTCAAAGATTGAATTCAATTGTGATGAAAACTTTGACAGAAAATATATCAAGAGACTATAATATTAAAACCAAAGAAGTTGTAAACACCGAAAATGTATTCGATATTATGAGGTAATAATCATATTAATATAATATCCAACAACCTTATAAAATCCGTATCCGAAGGCGAGGGGGTCCGAGTCACGCTCTAGAGAAATGGCTATTACTCTGGCTAAGAGAAATTGCTATTACTCTGGCAAAGAAAAATGGCTATTACTCTGGCTAAGAGAAATGGCTATTACTCTGGCCAAGAGAAATGGCTATTACGCTGGCAAAGAGAAATAGCTATTACTCTGGCTAAGAGAAATGGCTATTACTCTGGCTAAGACAAATAGCTGTTTAAGCCATCGGATAAGAATTTTATAAAACCTTACATTTTGCCATATGACGCAGTGGCCGCGGAACGGGGGGGTACACAGGGTACATTGTACCCCCCTAAAAATACCTGGGGGGTACAAGTTACCTAAATTTACCCCCCTGAAAAATTCAGCTCCGTCAGATTTTTTTTGTCTTTTGGACCGTGTTTTACATTTTCCCAAGGTCTTTT
>JAQGBH010007472.1:0-10941 GCA_034698265.1 Sminthurinus aureus
TCAACTTTCCCGCTCTCCATTTATTTGTATGGAGAATTCAAAAGTTGAGGCGAAATTTCTAAAAGAATAGACAGTATATTATTATCTTCTTTTTCTTCATAATAATTTACTTTTTTTTATTTTAGTTGTATTTCGTCTATACCATAATATACGTTATACACTTCTTCTTTTGTTATTCTACCCCCTTCGTCTATTTCTTCTTCTTCCACGTACTATTTTTTTTTTGAGACCAATAGAATTGTAAAAGAGTCAGAGTGAGTCTTCGATTATTAACGAATATTTTGACGAGAATCGTCGTCTCAAATCGATTCCGTCAAAATCAAATGTCAGCTACTTCAGCAGGAAATTTGAAGGTTTGACACATAATAATAATAATAATAATATTATACCCCCTTGTGTAAAATATTATCCATTGTTTTTTAGATTATTATTTATATGAAGATGAGTTGGTTGTTATTAGTTGTTATTGATTTTCATAGCAAAGGCTAATTTTTTTATTGTGGTACCTAACATGAGTAAACAAAAGAGGAAACATAATTATTTATAATTTTATATAGAGGTTACTCTACTTTCTCTTATATGTGCCCGGCTGAATGTAATAATATTTTATGATATTATTATGGTTATAATAAATAAGTAATAATATTATGAATATTATTATACGTTTTTCTAGGAGATTGTCTCCAAGATGAGTTCAAAAGCCATGGGGGAAGATGGCCCTCAACCACCAAAAAAAGCAAAAGCTACCGCAATTGAAGATATCTATCAAAAGAAGACACAATTGGAACACATTCTTCTACGTCCCGATACATATATTGGTTCTGTTGAGCCTGTAACAGACCTAATGTGGGTTATTGATACTGATGGCAAAATGGTCCAAAGGCAGATTACTTATGTTCCCGGTCTTTATAAGATTTTTGATGAAATTCTCGTTAATGCTGCAGATAATAAACAACGTGATGAAAAAATGGATTTCATCAAAATTGACATTGACCAGTATAGTTTCTTTTTTTTCTACTATTTTTTTTTTATCTAATTTTACATTGTAGCATAAAGCATAAAGTACAATGTTATATGTTATAATAATAATATATGTTTGTATGTGTGTGTAGTGTGTATACATAATAATATTATACAATATATTATACATGATACATGACTAACAAATAATTTTTGTGCTTTGTATGTTTTCACCTTTTATTTATATAGAGAAAATAATACTATTTCAATTTGGAACAATGGACAAGGAATTCCAGTTGTAGAACATCAAACAGAAAAAATGATGGTCCCAACAATGATTTTTGGTCATCTTTTAACATCATCCAATTTCAATGACGATGAAAAGAAAGTCACAGGTACGTACTATAAATTCTGACATGGTGTATTATAATATAATTAATCTAAAGGGAATACCCTTGTGTAGCTATATATATACATTATACATATGCATATTATACAATACCATAGTATGGAATGAACAATAATCAAAGTACAAATTATATAATATAACAGGTGGTCGAAACGGATACGGAGCAAAATTGTGTAATGTCTTTAGTAAAAAATTTACCGTTGAAACATCATCATCTCAGTACAAACGAGCATTCAAACAGGTATATAATATATTTTTTTTAATCAAAGATATAATCGATAACAGATTACATCTTATTACTTCAGGAACCAGTAAACATTACAAACTACAATCTGGATTACTTTTATTCAGATAACAAAAACGGAAATAAAAAAATATAAATAAAAGGTTTTCCTCTTCTTTTTTTTTTTGAAATTTATTTCTCTCTTTTATACTAGGTATGGGAAAATAACATGAGCAAAACGTCTTCACCAAAAATTAAAGACAGTGGTAAAGAGGACTACACTAAAATTACCTTTTCCCCGGATTTGGAAAAATTTAAAATGGAAGCATTAGATGATGATGTTGTGTCCTTGTTCAGTCGACGAGCGTACGACGTAGCAGCTTCTGGTCGTGGTATCAAAGTTCAATTAAATGGAAAGAAATTACCGATAAAAGGATTTAAAGACTATGTGGATTTATTTCTGAAAGATAAAGAAGATGAGGCTGGTAACAAAGTTAAATTTCAATATGAAGTCGTCAGTGATCGTTGGGAAATTGCTGTTGCACCCTCCTCGGATGGTTTTCAACAAATTTCATTCGTTAATAGTATTGCGACAACTAAGGTATGTATTATACTTTGTAATGTAATCATAATTCATAATAATTCTATTTTTTATACTACTTGCATTTAACAAAATACTTTAATATATTACTAGTATTGAATTGAAAATAATGCTCTTATGTATTATAACATTAACAAAATTTCATGTATAAACCCAAATAATTAATAAATTGTATTTTTAAAACATATTATTATATAGGGAGGACGACATGTTGACTATGTTGCTGATATGGTTGTCAAAAATCTTGTAGAAACAATTAAAAAGAAGAATAAAAATGGGATAGATATCAAACCTTTTCAAATTCGAAATCATATGTGGATCTTTATTAATTGTTTAATTGAAAATCCAACTTTTGACTCTCAAACAAAAGAACACATGACACTTCAAGCTCGAAGTTTTGGGTAAGTTCTGATTTATTTTATTGTTCATCATAATGTTTCTAATATTGTGTTTTTTTTTATTAATTAAAGTAGCATGTATAGTCTAGTGTTTGTATACTACTTTATGTTACATATATTATATTGTAAATTAAAAATAGTATCATAATTTAAAGTCATTGTTCACGAAAACAATAATAATTATCTGTTAAATAACACATGTAGATCAAAAGTTGCTCTATCTGAAAAGTTTTATACCGGAGTTGTCAAATCTGGAATTGTTGAATCTGTTCTACAATGGGCTAAATTTAAAGCTGAAAGTTTACTTCAGAAGAATTCTGCTGGACGTAAAACAAATAAAATTAAAGGTAAATTATAATTTCTAAAAAATAAACCATATATATCCATATCCATATAGAATACACAATTATTATTATGAATCATATATAACACATTAATATATATTTCTGGGTTGTTTTTTCTTCTCCATATATACATGGACCGAATACTGAGCCATATTATTTCTTATATTATGATGATGATATTATTATTGATTATATAATTTCTGATTATCATTGATTTTTTTAATTCTGAACAAAGTTAAAGTTGTTTCATCTGTTTGTTTTTTTTCATTAATTTAATATCAGGTATTCCTAAATTGGAAGATGCAAATGATGCTGGCACAAAGAACTCAATTGATTGTACTTTGATATTAACTGAGGGAGACTCAGCCAAAACACTAGCTGTTGCTGGATTGGGTGTTGTTGGTAGAGACAGATATGGTGTATTTCCACTTCGAGGAAAACTTTTAAATGTTCGTGAAGCCTCCCATAAACAAATTATGGAAAATGCTGAAATTAATGCACTAGTGAAAATCATTGGATTGCAATACAAGCGCAAATATCAATCATCAGATGATCTTCGTACTCTCCGTTATGGAAAACTCATGATCATGACTGATCAGGTAAAAAAATTTTCTATTTAATTATTATTCATACAGGTTTGGATACATTATAAATATCTTAGAGTATATATTATAGATTATAGTATACTATATATTATATATTATGAGTTGAGAGGGTGCCTCACCCATATCAAATAAATTATCCATCTATATTATATATTATATTACATATATTACATTATTATGTATAAAAGTGTTAACAAGTCAAAATCAATGTTTAACATAGTAATTATATATGCGTTACATAAGAAAAAATTGATATGTATTGACATTTGTCAACAGGATCACGATGGTTCTCACATCAAGGGGCTCATCGTCAACTTTGTACATCACAATTGGCCGAGTTTACTTCAATTGAATTTTATGGAGGAATTTATCACACCCATCGTTAAAGCCACCAAGGGAAATGAGAGTATTTCCTTTTATTCAATGCCTGAATTGGAGGAATGGAAAAAGACTAAACCAAATTGGAAAAATTACAAGATAAAGTACTACAAAGGGTTGGGTACTTCCACATCAAAGGAAGCTAAAGAATATTTCTCGGATATGCAGCGTCATCGCATCAAATTTAAATACAATGGATCTGTTGATGACGATCAAATCACAATGGCATTCAGTAAGAAATGTATTGAGGCTCGAAAGGATTGGTTGACTAATTGGATGGAAGCCACAAAAAGAAGAAAAGAGATGGGAATGGCTGAAGATATTATCTATAATAAAGATGTTCATTCTATTACCTATTCAGATTTCATTAACAAAGAATTGGTTCTGTTCAGTAATTTGGATAATGAACGTTCTATTCCTTCACTTGTTGATGGTAATTTTTGTGTTTATATATTATTATTTATTTATGTACAATTATTTATTACTCAATGATTATATAATATATAATAAGAATACTTGATTATTTTTTATTAGCATTTTATTTTGTTATACACAAAACAAAAATAATGATGATGATTATTATTATAATATAATATTTTTATTTTTATTATTTAAATATTATAATAATAGGTCTCAAGCCTGGGCAACGTAAAGTACTTTATACCTGTTTCAAAAGGAATGATAAGAGAGAAATCAAAGTAGCACAACTAGCTGGTTCTGTAGCAGAACATTCTGCCTATCATCATGGTGAACAATCTTTAATGAGTACCATCGTCAATCTTGCTCAGAATTATGTGGGATCTAATAATATAAATTTACTCCAACCTATTGGTCAATTTGGAACTAGACTTCAAGGTGGAAAGGATTCAGCTTCTCCCCGTTATATTTTCACCATGTTGAGTCCTCTTGCTAGATTACTTTTTGATTCTAAGGATGAACCTGTGCTTCGTAATTTATATGATGATAACCAAAAGATTGAACCCGAATGGTATTGTCCAATTATTCCAATAGTACTTGTTAATGGAGCTGATGGTATTGGAACCGGATGGATGACTCGTGTTCCAAATTTCAATCCAAGAGAACTTGTAGAAAATATACAAAGATTACTTCGAGGAGATGAACCTAAACCAATGAAACCTTGGTACAAAAATTTCCGTGGTGAAATAATTGAAATCTCTCCACAAAAATATGCAGTTAATGGAGAAGTAAGAATCATTACTGATTCAAGACTTGAAATCACAGAACTTCCCATTGGAGTGTGGACACAAACATACAAAGAAGGCGTATTGGAGGTAATGGCAACTGGTACAGATAAAGTTCCAGCTGTAATCCATGACTACAAAGAATATCATACAGATACTACTGTCAAATTCGTCGTATCAATGAAATCAGATAAATTGGGTGATTTTGAAGATCAAGGAATTCATAAAGTTTTTAAACTTCAAAATGTACTCAATTTGACTTCTATGGTTCTTTTTGATCAAAATGGTGTACTCAAAAGATATGATTCTGTCAAAGACATTCTTCATGAATTCTTTGAATTAAGACTACAAATGTATAGTAAACGGAGAGAGTACATGTTAGGTTTTCTCAAAGCAGAAGCCTCTCTTTTGATTAATCAAGCTCGTTTCATTTCTGAGAAATGTGCAGGAGAGTTGACAGTTGAGAATAAAAAGAAGAAACTGATGATTCAAGAATTATTAACAAGAAAGTATGATTCAGATCCATTGAAATCATGGAAAAAGAGACAAATGGAATTACAAAATCAACAACGAGAAGAAGAATCTCAAGCTGGAACTGTAGAAGATGAAGAAGAAGTTGAAGAAGGTAAAGATTTTGACTATCTACTTGGAATGGCAATGTGGAGTTTGACACAAGAAAGAAAGGAGGATCTTTTGAAAAAGAGGGATAAGAAACAAAAAGAATTAGAGGATTTGAAGAAGAAGACTCCAAGGGATTTGTATGAGGATGATCTTGATGCATTCCTTCTTGAATTAGACAAAGTTGAACGAGAAGAAATTGAGGATTCTCATTCTACTGGAGATAGGAAAAAACTTGTGACAAAGAAAGGAGTTTCAAAGAAAGCAATATTAGATACTTGCCCCTCTCCCAGTGGTAGAATCGTTGATCCTGTGATTGATGATTTAGTGAAAAAAGTAGAAGCTGCTGCTAAAACGAAGGAAAATAAAGGTATTAAAAAACCAAGAAAGAAGAAGGGTGAGGATGATGCCAATAAAATGGATCAAGATTTGGATGAATATGATTTGTTACTTGAAGATAAAGATTCCCTTCTTGAAAAATTAAATCTTTCCAATACAAGTGAAAATGGTACTGAAAATGGTGGTGGTGGACCATCATCGAAAGCTAATGGTGTTGCTGCTGCTGTTGGTAAGGGAGTAAAGAAACCAAGAGCTAAAAAAGAACCAGGAGAAAAGAAACCAAGAGCAACAAAAGGTTCAAAAGCTCCAAAGGATGGATTAAAACAAACAAAATTAACTTTCAAAACCAAATCTCCAGTTAAAAAGAAGAAGAAGAAGGGAAGTGACTCTGAGAGTGATATGTCATTGTCATCTGATGATAGTTTTAGTTTCCATGAAGAACCTAAGGTATGTTTTTTTTTTTCATTTAAATTTACATTTTGAAACAAATTATAATAGTTGCAACAATATCAAATTGTCATGTTTTATTTTAGCAAATTTAAAAGAAATATTATAGTATTATAATATACTTCAAAAAATTCTTAAACATAAACCAATACAAATTATTATTAATTATCATCATTATTTACACATATTTAACGAATTCTAGAAAAAGCCTACGAAATCCAAAGCCGCTGATTCGGATGAGGATCCTTTTGATATTATAAAAAAGGTTAGTTCTTTTTTTAAATTGGTAAAAAATGTTTAAAAGTATAATAATCTAACTTTTAAGAGAACAAAAATATGTATACTGTGTTACTGTGTTGATTAAATGTATTATGTGAATGTGGTGGTGATAGTTGTAAAATTTCAAATTAAATGTTTATTTTTTTCTGTGTATTTTTTTGTTTTTGTTCTTCTACGTACTTGTATTTTTTACAATAAAAATACACTAGAAAGCATCAAAGAAACCAGTGTATTCTATTTCTGATTCGGATTCAGATGTAGTGCCCGTGAAATCCTCAAAGGTTATTTTACTTTTTAGAACATTCCTTTTAACTATAAGAAAAGTTCCTTTGATTAAAAATTGTATTATTATAATATGTAATATGTTAATAATATGTTACGGATTTTAATGCACGTGATGGGAAATGGGAACAAGTAGTTATATTATGATGATTAATTTTGCTTCAAAAAATTAATATGATAATATTATGATAACAAATTACATTTAATAATTGATTTGTGTGAATGTACTAAATATTAAATATTATTTTTGACACGTAATTTTTTTTTTTTTTTTTGACTTTGTGTTGCAAATCCCTATTAAATTCCTATAACAATATAGAGTAAAGCTACTACCAAGAAGAAGGATAGTTCTGATTCTGAATTAGATTTTGTTGTTGCTGCGAAACCAAAGGTTATCATTTACGCTTACAAGTAGTATTTGTACACATATTATGGTTATGGTTAATAATGACTTATATGACACGAAAAATGAATGGTGAATGGTGACTTGTTAATATATTACGTATAATAAGAAGAAAATGTACATACTAAATATATTATTTTTAACTCGTAATTTTTTTTTGTACTTTGTGTTACAAACTCCTATAACAATGTAGAGTAAAGCTACCTACAAGGATAGTTCTGATTCTGAAGTAGATTTTGTTGTTGCTACGAAGCCAAAGGTTATCATTTACGCTTACAAGTAGTATTTGTAATACATATTATATTATTATTATGGTTATGGTTAATAATAAATTATATGACACGAAAAATAAATGGTGACTTGTTAATATATTATTAATTATTACGTAGAATAAGAAGAAAATGTCTTGGTGTTTGGTATTTGTGACAAAAATTTGTGAATAATTTGGATTTAGTGTGTGTGTGTAGATTACACATTTAATTTTAACTAACAACTTGGTTTGTTGTTGTATAAATGTGTAAATTTTTTTTTTATACAGAAGGCTGTAGCTACAAAGAAGAAGACAACAAAAGTTAGTAAATTTTCAGACTCTGGGTCTGACAGTGAACCAGTAGCTAAAAATTCAAAGGTGATTGTTTTATAGTTTAGTTTTAGTTATTATAGTAGTATTAGTTGCTTCATTTGTTTTTTGTTTATAGCCCTGATGATTAACATTTAACTTACTAAATTTTATTTTGAGTATCGTTTAGCGATGTATGTTGAGTTCTGTGAAGAATGAGATTTTAAAATGCAATTACATTTTCTACATAAAACTATACATTTCTTATTTAATGCTTATTTTTTCTTTCTTTTTTTTTGCTCTTACAGAAAGGAAAGAAAGGTTCCGATTCAGATGATGAATTCACAATGGGTTCCTCTCCAAGCAAGTTGAGTCCTTATGGTGAACCGGCTGGTGACCGTGAAAGACGAAATAGGAAACAAGCCAAGTACGTTTTTGACGATGATGAAGAATCTGATTTCTCTGAGTAAAATTTGTTACTTTTAGTTTTTTTTTTCAACACAACCATTCGTTATTTTATATTCATAATAATTTTAGTTTACAATGCTGCTACTATATATACACAAAGTTTTTAGATTTTTGAAGCAAATTAAAAGTTTAAGTTGCTTGATAGTTTGTGTTTTTTTCCAAGATTTTTCATTATTATTATTGTATCTCTAAAGTTGATACAATGGCATTAGTAATAATTCTATGTAATAATAATATTATTACTACCTATACTATACTGCTATAATATAATAGCACTACTTACAAGTTTTAGCATTTTTAAATAATATTAAGGTATTATTATGTAGTAAAGGTAAAAAACATGTTGTAGTAACAATGTGTTATGTTATCGACTAGGACAACAAAAACGTGAATTTCATATGCATAGTAAATTGTAAATTGTAAAAATAACCACCAATGAATGTATGTTTTATTGTATGAAGTATGAATGTATTCATCAACGTATGAAATTTGACTATTACTGATGATGTATACTATAGTAGTAGTAGTAGCAGCATTTACATTTAACATGATATATACCTACTAGTAATATGGTTGTTTATTATCAATTATCATTATACAGCTGGTACAACTTAAAAATAATGAATTACAGGAAAGCACGATAATTTCATTATATCAATGTTAGGGAAACTTTAAAAAATTGGAAATAAAAAAAAGTATTACAAAAGTATTTTTTAGTATTGAATATAATCTAAAATGTAATGGATAAAATACTGTGCATGTAGACAATTTTTGTTTCTTTGTTAAAAATGTTCTTCCACTTTTTTTTGTGCATCGTTTGACAATGGATACTTTGAATAGTTTTGTTTTAAGACGAACAACAACTATTACAGATATAATATTATTATCATTATTAGTACTCCGGTTATAACAATGTTATTAAAGTACAACCTATGTCATAATATTTAATATTATACATTATACTGTATTTTTTTTTATTTAAGTTTTCTTTGTACATATAAGATATTATGTGGTAGTGTATGTATTGTACAGCCACAATTTTGCATGCCTTTATTATTTATTATCATAATAATATTGAATTCTTTCTATACATTTGAAACTTGGTTTTGATTGACATCAGCATTTATAAAATACTAGTTTTTTAAGACAGTGACATTCAAATATTTTATAAAATGTGAATGAATGTGTATGAGAGATGAGACGAGAGTTGTAGAAAAATTACTCAAAGAAGAATAATAAAATTGTAAGTTAAAAAGTACAAACAATCCATTATATAGTTCTGAACAATTTCATATTATTTTTCATACTATAATTCACTTCTATATTTTATGTTGTATGCGTAATGCGTAGAGAGAAAAAAAGACAAAACATATTATATACCTAAAATAAAAGGAATTCATTTCAATCTTAATTCTTTCATATTACCCCAATATCACAAGTAGATGTACTTGTGATATGTGCCAATAATTAAATGCTGGGATTCCTGGAAACGCAAAATAAACAGTTTACGAAAAGTTTTTAATTTTAATTAATAGTGTAAATCATTTCAGTACTACGATTACTAAAGTCTATTGTCTGAAAAATGTGGAGCAGCTTTAGAAACTTACTAAAACCACAAATTTTAGGTCTACAAGGCCGGAACATCACAGAATCGGTATGCACTTCTGGTGTTTTTTTTTTTGCTTTTTTTTATTTTGTATTTTGTATTGCAAATTATATTATATTATATTGTACAGCAATTATTCCTTATTGCTGCTATTAATTATGATTAACACTGATTTTCTACATAATATTAATGACCACAGCATTGTTTTACTTAATAAATTTATTGACTTTCCTACAGATACTAGGTATAAAGGAATATTCTACTGGTTCCTTTCCGGCTCTCTCAAGTAGACTTTCCTCGGTCAAGTTTTTACAACCCTGGAGACGAGAATCAAATGAAGAAATTACTTGTTCAAAGCCAAATGAAATGGTATCTTATATACAATCCCGTGGAATGAAAATCAAAGGAAGAATCAAACGAAGATGTAAAGATTGTGAAATGGAATGGAAGGATGGTGTTTTGTATAATTTTTGTCCTACTTTCCCAAGACATAAACAAATGATGGTGCAACAATACTGGCCCAATCTGCGAATTCTTACACATGCTTCACAATCAGTAAAGAAACCTTATGAATTTCGTGAACCACCAATTGCCGAACAACCATTATCCGATGTTTTCTATCAATATAAAGGAAGGAATCCTAGATATCCAGATAAAAAAATTCGTGGTCCGAAAAAACAAATAAATACTTATAACTAGTCATTGTATAATATCTTATTTTATTTTATCGTACTATAATATATTGGAATAACATTTTTTTCCAATTAACTTATTTTTTTTTCCAGATAGATTCCTAAAAGAGGCACTATTTTTTTTTCCA
>JAQGBH010007473.1:0-10940 GCA_034698265.1 Sminthurinus aureus
AATCACAGTACAATCTATAAATACTCACATGGAGATACGCCATAATTGCAAAAGTACGCACATCATTCTTAAATATTTACACAAAATGAAGGAGAAACTACATACTAAAATGTCTTACAAATAAAATTGTATCAGGAATCAGGACGTACGTGTGCGTACATATCAGTTATTTATCAGTTATTTATCAGTTATGCCATCATCATAGATCAAAGAACATAGTAAAATGAAACTGAATGAAACGTGGTGACAAGTTTTATATTTTTTTGTGGTTTATGTATGTACACCTGTGATGTACTTATAAAACAAACTGCTTGTTTATCTTAGATATCTGTTTCATTGTTTAGAGTTGAGAATTTGCAGTTTGCGTAGGCTTTTGAAATTTTCCATTGTACATGGTTTCTAAAAGTACTCTTGGGGAATTTTTGTACAATGTGATATTATATTTGTGGCAGGAGTTTAAGTATACAAAAAAATAAATAAATTTATAAATGAAGAGAGAAAATTTAAATCCTAATTACCAATGACTAATTAAATCAAATCTATAAATCAAAGGGGAGATTTCTACAAAAGAGATTTGTTCCCTTCTCCACCATAAGTACACACACATATATGCATACATGTATACATCAAAGACTTTATGATGTGTACACAACATGTTCTCTCTCCTCTCTCTCTCTCTGTCTCTATCTCTCGTTCTTTACCTCTGCACTACTCTGTAGGCTCTAGTCTACCCACGAAAAAGAGTGAATAGTGAATATGTGTGTACATATGTCCATTATTACATGAATATCCGTGGAACCTCTAACTGAGACCAGAGGGATCACCACAACAATAATGTAATGATAATGATAATAATGATGAACAAATGAAACATGTCCTTCAAAAAACTTGAGGTGTATAGTAAATATGTACAGTTGTGGTTATGGTTGTACATGATGCAGCAGTATGTATTTACATATTATGATACACGTATTTTGGACTATACTCAAAGACTAAAATGCTTACGGACAACACACCTTTTTGCTGCAGCATCTTTCATCGTAGAAGGTACTTAGAAGAAGTAGAAGAAGTAGAAAGAAGAAGAAGTAGGCATGAAATTGTATTGGCTCGCTGGCTGAATGTTTGCTGTTCTCTCTGTTTGTCTTGTGTCCGAGATGGTCCACTCAACTCTTTTTATTGCCAACATCAACTTGAAAATCCCAAATAAGATAATCAACACAGATTAAACTCATTGTCAATTCACACAACTCACAACCACTGCCACAATTAGTTAATTCCCCACAATTTTTAAACTGCTCATCGACACACTCGCTTTGGACCTTCTATTTGGCGTTTGGTCTGCAGCGACTCATTCATCCACATCCATTTTTACATTTATTTCTCCTTATACACTTTTTTGGAATTGTAAATTGTGTGCATGTGCATAAACATTCAAAAAAATTGGTGTTTCAATGTGAAATTGTCGGCAGATTTAGAGTGTGTGTTATTACCTTTGTTTGTTCTTCAACCAGAAAGATAAGGAATTTCATGTGTACTACGTTTGGTGTTTGTCTATTTGTGTATATATGGAATATGCATTCCATGCTTTGTATCTGAAATCTAAATACTTGGATTTGAAGTTCAAGTGAAAGAAGAAACGGAAGACAAAGGAAAATCTTCTTCTTCTTCTTCAACTTGTACATTTTTTCTCGATAAATAAATAGTTTGGTTTTTGTGCAATTTGAATATATAAAATTAAATTGTGATGATTGACAACACCGGCTGAAAAAGGATCTAGAGGAAAAATGAAAATCAGTCACGGTTTTTGGTTTGAAGTCGGTGTGTAAAGTGTAAATACTGCTCAAAATGTTCATGTTTCATCAAGTGTAATGTAATAGAAAAATTATCTAACAATATCATTGGAATAAGAACAAGAGTTTCAAGTTTCATTTGTTCATGGTGTGCTCGCCGTCTCTTGTATCTTGTTTTTGATGTTTCCATTGAATAAAAACAATAGAAAGGAACAATGTGCAGGTAGAACAAAGGAAAGAAAATAAAAATACACGTACAACACAGAACACAGGGCACCCGAGAACATGGATGACGATGTCAATACACAATTTTATTTGTATCATGGTCATCACTCTGCACTTAGCACTTTCAACAACAATTAATTAACTACAGACACCAACGCTCATCGGCCTGTATTAAAACAGCACAAATTAGTTTGTGGGTAGAACGTAAAATGTGGAACTCAAAATGTTAGCCACAGTTCTCGGTTTAAAATTATACCAAAATCACTGTCACTTATTTCAACTTTTTTGGTGTAAAAAAGTTCTCAGTCTCTGAATTTTTTGCACACGCGAGTTGAATTTATAATTCACTAATAAAAATCATTAAAAGTGATAATTCCAGATTACAATAGTAATTCTTGCTCGACAAGGAACAAGTTTGATACCTGAATCAAGGAAAGAAAAAGAAAGATGCAGCAAACTCAACAGAACACCAGTCCCAGCAGCAGTACTGGCAGTTTAACAAGGTATTATTTTTTAGTGCTAATTCGTCCTTTTAAAACTTATAATGTTCACTTGTCATGTATTATTTTAGTTATGGATGCCTCTTTCAACATTCAATGTCATGTTAATTTTGTCGTCGTGTAAAGAATGAAATGAAATGTTTTACTTGTCAGCTCATTTCCCCTTTTTTTATTTTTCTCTTCTGGTTGTGTAAATTTACATACATAGTGAGAAGAAGTACAATCACTGTTTTTTGTATTTGTCTGTCATTTTCGGCACCCTCTGACATGACCAAAAATGTCTATATATTTTACACCTTTACTTGGCATATCTACACCCTTGTCACAAAGGAAAACATATGGAATTTTGGTCTCTCTTACATAAGGCTTGTCCCAAACTCCATGCGCTTTTTTCAGCATTTTTTTTATAAATGTTCTTTGCAATTGCCTTTCAGAAAAACATTTAACATTTTAATGCTGTCCCATATTGAAAACCAAAAACTAAAAACTTTTAGGACGCTTTGGATACTTCGATCGGGTGAAAAGATTTCAAGGAAATTCGCTGATTATCTATTTTGTATTTTATAAAAATTGCTGAAAAAAAGTGCGTCTATACATTATACATACGGAAGAAGTAGTTGTGGAACAAACCTTATTTTCTGACACAAAACAATCAACCAAAATAATATGATACCGTCAAGGAATTTTCAACCTTTCTTGTGTTTCCTATTGTTGGTTCGTAGTTCGTAGCATAGTAAATATCGTATAAAATACAGATGTGTGCATAATTTTCACACTGTTATGTCATTTGTGCGTGAATTCACACAAGTACCTTTTTTGTACATGAGCAAATTCACACAGCCATTATTTCTGTCTCATTTTTTCTGTCCAAAATACTGGCTAAAATTGGTATTATGTGCAGTTAAAATGAGCTGTAGGTCCTTTCGTCTTGTCCTTATGACATTCAACTGTATAGATTTAATATGCAGCCACCTATCTATGTATGTTTAGATTTTGGATTCCGTTCAGTTTAAAACACGAGAGGCATAAAATGATGAGTTTAATCAAGTGTTCACCTGTTCTTCTCCACTTTGCCGTTTTTCTTTTTATTCGACTTGAGCTTTTGTGTACTTACATATGTAATATGTACTAAAAACTATAAAAACGTATTCATCTTTCTATTTTAACGTGTGTGTCGTTAACCGGACTCTAAACTCTAAAATTTCACAAAAAAATCTGTATACTGTGGATTAAGTATTTCATGTACGGTCACTTATTGTATTTTTTACTTGTGATTTATACAGAATTATCAGTTGTACAATTATCATTTGTCTTTTAACATGTGAACATGATTATTATTTAACATTTGATGTTTTAAGGAGTCGTAATATTCAATTTAAAATTTACAACGAGACATATTTGTACTTTTAATTTGGAATGTTGCAATAAGTTTTTGTGTTTATTTACTTGTACACCGCACAGATTGTACAATATGAATTATGAATAGGCAAGAGGAAAACGTTAATGTACGTACTTAAGTACAGAACACAGAATCCTGTCGGAATGGAAATATATGCAAAATGCACAATGGAACAGAATATTATGTTATGTTGTGTATGTATGTGAATATTTTGCATATCATGAATGGGTTTTTAAGGAGGCGGAATACATAAGACGAGATGATGATGACTTTTCAATATTCAATTAAATTTACCATGAACGAAACGAAGGGAAAAAGTTAACGACTTCCACAATTTATAGTTTACATGAATTCACAGTGGATCTAATCGACAAGAGAGAACTCATCCATTTATTGGTGAATCGTAGTTTGCCGTTTTTGAGGGTATCATCACTAGAAATTGAACAATAACAAAAGTCAAAAGTATTACATTTGTTATTAGTATTTACAGTTTAGAATGAACATTATGATTTGAAAAATATTTGCATACACACAATACACAATGCACATGTTCCTCCTTCATCTTGTATCTTGTTTGTATGTAGAATGTAACAAGTATAAAACACGAAATGAAACTTGAGCTTCTTTTAATTTCTCATCGTTCACACATGAAAAGCATGTACAAAATACAAAATAATGGATAATGGACGTATGAGTATGACACATGACACAAATAAAATGGTGGGTAGAACACTGAACATTGAACACCCTCAAAAGCTCAAAAAGCCATCACATTCACATTTCACATGCTGCTAAAACTTTTACCTCCTCGACACTCGAATCACTCTCTATTTTCTTGACGGTTTTCATTTGTAGTCTTTAGAATTATGTTGTTCAATTTTTAGTTCTTTTCCCTGCCTCTCTTTTTATCTCCAATTTATATCTGCATACATCAACTATGTGTCAGAGTTCCTTCATTCATGTTCATGTTCCTATTCATAACGTAGGTACGTAGTATTCACATGTACAAAGTACAAAGTCACTGGTACACACACAAAAGAACCTAAGAAAAATAAGACAAAAATGTTGAGCAGTGAACGTTTTAGTTGTGAGCAATTTACATTTGACATGATGCCTAGTACCAACAAAACCCACAACCCACAAGTAACAGCCAAATATTAAATGCTAAATACAATTATTGTCAGACGTCAGTCGAGTATTATTTGCTTATAGTTCTCTTTCAGTCATTTAGTAAGAATCTCTCTCTGTGTCCTTTCACTTTCCTTTTTGAGTTTGGGTTTCATTGCTTTTTTGCACTTGGCTCTTGGTTATGCATTATTCGTTATCAACTTATTGTTGTTATTATTATCATTATCATCATTATCATTATTACAGTTAGACATTATAGACATTAGCGAAAGAAATGTGTGTGGTTTGACATGTAGTTAATGTTTGGTGGTTTTATTTGGTGTGTGAGGGTGAGTGGATTATATTATAATGATTTAGATATCCATTCCATTGGAGAGCAGGCTAGACCAGACCAAAAGAGCATGTATATTATGTTTGATGTTGTATAATGCATGAAATGTGATGAAAATAAATGAGAATGTGTGTGGAGGGAGAGAATAACTGTGACTGGCCTTATTCATCTGACCATATTTAATTCGCATCTGTCTGTGCACAGAGTGCAAGTGGTATAAAGTCTCATATGAAATTTTGGTACCATGTCTTTTGTAGATTATAAACAGCAAAGTGTGTACATACGATAATATTCCAATTGCTTATTACTTTTATGTATTTGGAATTGCATGGACACAAAACACACACACAAGATCTATTCACATAGCATGGAAAGAATCAAGTACAAATATGTGCTTGTGAAGAACAAATGACGATGACATGTACAAAGGACAAATAATGACGACGGGCGATGCGATGAGTAAATAATTATGATTGTCAAATTTTTCTGCACTTTAACTATGCGAAATACGAACAAACTGTGATACTGTACTTATGTCAGAAAACTTGTAAATTGTAATGCAATGTGCTTCATTTTTTTCCCTATGGAACAATTTGGCATGTGTGTGTCGTTGTCGTTTTGTCGTTGGCGTGTGTGTGTATCTTCTCTCCTTGGACTTTTTTTTGTCTTCATTCATTCGTCATATCTTGGTCGTCTATACTTTTTTTGTGTCGTTTGTCAGAGTTGCTCGGTCCTCTTGACTCTTGTGACTATTTCTACTGACCTGACTTGGGTTCTCAATCTTGATCTATTTATCAGTTTCCATCCATTCGTCCATTTAGTATGCATATAGCTTTGATCTATATGTTTTATACCATAAATTATAATAAAAAGTTGCTCTTGATTCTTGATTATCATTTTTATCAGTAGTTTCCGTTGTGTGTAGTGTGTACACGGTAGACATTCCTTATTGTATAATCAGATATCAGATACTATTAAAATTTGTAGTTTCAGTGTGTACAAGCCATTTATTATGGCATAAGCAATTACAACATTTGGATTGCTCATTTATACACATGTATGATATAAGTTTCTAAATACAAAAGTTCACGTGACCTGGAATAATTCATTAATTATGACAAATCAAAGGCAAACGGACAAAAAACATGTGACGATTTTATCTCACGGATTTAATTTTCAACATGACATTGAAGAAACTGGAGAAAACATCTCAAATGTTCCAAATATCGATATCGAATAACCTGTGTGTTTCAGTACTTTTGTTTCTCAGCCTTGCTACTTGTACATGTGACAATGTGCAATGTGCACACACGTGAATGAAAAAAATTATACCTGTGTGGAATTCTCATGCTGTAGAAAATCATGAAATCTTTCAAAGAGTTTAGTAAATCCTTATTGTTAGAGGATTTTAACTGTTGTATTCTCTGCCGGTAATATACACAAGAATAAAATATAACTACACTTTGTTACTTGAAACTCATTTTTTCGCAATAGTATTCTTATTTGTACATAAAATATAAAACGAAGCAAAAAAAAGAAAAAAAAAGGTTTTTTTCTCGTGTAGAATGAGTTTATTTGCAGAATTTTATAGATTTCCTTTTTCATTTGCATTTGAATTTTTTTTACCAGTGCATGATGTCAGAACAAGATGAGGAATAGAGAAGATTGCCGAGTTGTATTTATTACAATGTATTGGTTTGGCAAGAGTTTTGGCCAAAGGAAAAAAACAGTTTCAGAGGTGACTACTACAGATGTCGCGATTGGTTACTTTTAGAGAAGACGTCGATAATTTTTGATGCCCTTGAAAAGAGCGCTAAAATTCAAAATTCTCGCAAAAAAGTAAACCCAAAAGCAATGTGATGTCCTTGATCGACACATGTAGACATCTGTAGTAGTCTCCCTTTGAAAAGTTTCTGGCTGATTCTCTCGCCAAACCTCTCTGCAACAGTCGCTATTCTTCTCCATTCAAGTTCTTGTTTGTGAGGATTCTGGATATAATGCACTCAAGTATAACACAAGACATTTTTACAAAAGAACATGCACCATGCACCTGTCCAGCATTCTATTCATTCTCTTTTTCTGTCCATTTACTTATTTTTCCATGTGTGCCCTTCCATGTACATAATACTCTGTATTCGAAGTCTATTGTTGTAAATTCTGAAGGCCCCGTTGAACTATCCATAATAATATATTAACCTACAAAGTGTACATATACGTGTATTTTTGTATTAAAAATAAAAGGGAAATTCCCCATGTTTTTAAAAAGAGAGAGAAATTATAGTATGTACATAATATTGTATGTTATTATAGATTATGGTCAATAGTTGTAGACGTTTTCAAAGTGTCTTTAAACATGTGCATGAAGCATGGAAAGATACCTCGTGTACTTTTTCCATGAATATGAAAAACACGTGAATTTATTTAGTTGTTGTTACTATAAAATCTTGTGTGTTATTTTTCTAATGCCCTTCAGTTTTAGTCATCACATATTCCATATATTCCTCTCCATGCAGATTTTCATACCTAAAATGACCACAAAAATGACAAAATATGAAGGTTTTGAACAGTAAAATAGATTAGTACTAGTCATTACATAAGAATGTTATCTATAGACAATTTAGAGACAACCAAATGTAAATAAATGCATATAATATGTACGGGATCATGTATACTATATCATTTATAATGCAGCACATGGACGAAATTTTGTCTGTTAACTATGTACATGTACTTAAGCTATAACAGATACAGAAAGTAAACATTACAATAATAAAATATGACTATATATACATGTGTGATGTGTGTACTTCCAGGCTTAGGAAAACTACGCACTACGCACACAAATGATGAGTAATAAAATAACAACGGTCTTTGTTCTTTGTCCAGAAAATATAGATATGTATTTGTAAGCATAAGTAAAGGGAAAGGGGGACTTGGAAAGTATGTATATATATAGTCATAAAACCAAAATGTGCATATTCATCGCACATGGATGTTCATGTGGACACCGTAGAAAATCTGTTCCCTTGAAGGGCTACTTCTATATATTCTATACTATGATATGAATAGTATGTGTATTATATTGGGATGTGTTTCCCGTAGATTTCAGTAAAAGTACTATGTATATAGTGTATCATTTTCTGAAAATTTTCTGTCGTCCAATTTTCATTCTCCAGTACACAAGTTGTACACACAAATACAACACATTCCCCACACAGTACAGTATCTATATATATATACTACATGTTACATCTAGGCATAAATATATTATATTATGGAAAATAGAAAAGGGAGGAAAAAAGGGATATGCCATGTGCCTTGGTTTCTCTCTCCCGCATAAAGCACATTGTTGTTAGGTAATATCCGAATACGTATAGTATGAAGTATGATACAACTTTCATCTTCTATGTATGCATCCATCTATGTAAAATTCGGGCGGTATCCTGAGTAGGTATTTATGAGAGGTAGTACATAGATGTATATATATGCATATTGTATATATATACATAATACATGTACATTGTACATGGAAAAGTATGCATGAATTTATGGAGCGTTTGTGTTCCTCTTTTGCTTACTGGTTAACTTCATGATGATGGTCTTTGTTCTGTATAATGTACAATATACAATATAATGTATGTTATAATATGATGGCTATGGAATTACTACTACTACTACTACTAGTAGTAATTTACTAGTGTTACATAGTATTATTGTTATCTGTTGCTAGGTACTCATATTACATATTAGGTATTGTATAGGTAGCTTTTAGTAAGCTTCTCTGTGGACTTTATACTATCAAACATATATTATACATACTTATTTACATGCATGTATACACTACACACACAGAACATTGGACATTGCCTATATATATATTATATATACCGTGGCCACTTGAAGCATATGTTTGAATAGAGAGAGTATACTAAAATGTTTGAGTGGCAAAATTTTTAGGAAACAACAATGTAATTTAGATTTTACAAAAAAAAATTAATAAAGTTTACGATTCTAATCAAATCATTGAATATCTATGTGTATAGAATATACATGTACCGGTCATTATCTTTCATATAATGATATGCAAAAAAGTAAAACCGGTAGAATCTAACATGAGATACATATATATACTATTTGCATATCATGGATATAACGTTTATGATTGCTTTGGTTTTGTTTTAATCAATTTTAGTTGATATTTAATAATAACTAAATAATAGAATCTTTTTGTTTTACCAAATTGGAATGAATTGTATAATTTTTGTCACTCTATCTCCTCGACGTGTCGAGTACTATCTATAATCTATAATAGGTTGTACATTATAAATACATGCATTTATTACCTTTGAATGCACCATGTTACTTATGTTTTATCTGTTTTAAGCTATTCATGTGTATAAAAAGTAAGTAAAGAGTTTTAGGCATAAAATACATGATAAAAAGGACTTTTACACATAAAAGTGTATTCAACTCTCTCTCTTTCTTTTCCCTTCTCTCTAGTCTCAATCTACATATTATTATTATATCTCAACACTTTTACTTTTAATAGGATTATGGTACAGATATTATTTTAGTTTTTACAGAATAAAACAGCTGCACAACATAGTTAATAGTAAATAGGTAACTTTTTGGAAGAAAAAGGCTTGAAAATTTGAAATCTTGAGTTATATTTGAAATCAAACTGAAAAAAGGTATCATACCACACACCACACATATATACAATACATATATGTATTTTAGATGTTGATGATGATGTGAACGATCGCTGATGTGCTTGCAGTCGTAAAAAAGTACACGTAAAGCAAAGTACATATATAAACTAAAAGTACTATACAAGCACTAGATTATACTTACTACTGTACTATATAATATCTCTCTAGTCTAGTACAAGCTACAAGCTATGAGCATTTTGTATAAAGTGATGATGATAATAATAATACAAAAAGATTGAAGGACAAATCCGGTCATATAGTGCATATTATTGTATATATGGAATATGGACTAGGGAAGAATATATTATACATAGATACAGAATAGAAAAAGGAGATTTTTTTTTTGACAGAACAGAATGTTGTAGCGTGGAAAAAGCTATACGCGGCACAAACAGTAACGTGTTTTAGAGAAGAGAAGCAAGAGAAACGTGTTTTCCACTGGAAAATATTAATAATTATTATTTCAATTAGGTAAAGTTTAATTTCATTTTATACATCTTAATATTTCCATCGTATTATATTCCGTCTTTTGTTTTACTCTTCCCTTCGTTTGAAAAATCCACGACTTAGGTACTAGTAAGTACATAATATATATAAATACAAAAAAAATATTTCAACATTTCAATCTGGAAATACATGTGACTTTTGTTTTCATTAAACAAAAAGAGTTTTCTACAATTAATCCATTTCCCGTAATTGTAATTTGTTTATAATACATGTGCAAAGTTATGTACATTCATATTTTATATTTTTAGTCAATTGTATCGTTTTGGTTCTCTCTCTATTTTCTATTTTTTCATTCTTCGAGTTTATACGAAAGGATGAGAAAAATGACTGTAGTAAGTAGTGTTTTTT
>JAQGBH010007474.1:0-10937 GCA_034698265.1 Sminthurinus aureus
CGCGCGAGAACGAGACTCAAAAAAACGCGAGAGTCTCGGTCTCGGTCTAGTCTCGGTCTCGTCTCGTGCAATCACTAATCGCTGATCATGATAAGGCACATAATATACTTGTAGGGAAATTTATAAACATGCTTTTTCTATTCAAAGATTTTGGGAAGTTGGGCAGAGGAGGAAGTGAAGGATGCAATATTCCGCATAATATTGAGCGACTTAATGGGCTTGGGATTATTCAAATTGAGTGTGGAGCTCAGTTTAGTCTTGCTTTAACAAAATATGGACAGGTGATGATGATGACCTATAATTTTTTTTTTACAGAATACTAAACGGTGTAAAATGTAAAGCAAGACGTGAATGTAAATAAATTAATAATCATAAATCATAATTCTATAATAATAATAATACGTACATTAATAAACAATGGTTTGTAAACAGGTTTATACTTGGGGAAAGGGCGATTATTACAGACTTGGACATAATAGTGATCAACATGTGAGAAAACCGACACTTGTAGAGGCTTTGAGAGGAAAGAAGGTAGTACATGTGGCGGTAGGTGCTCTCCACGTTGTCGCAGGTAATATATTTTCTTTAGTCTCTGTACATATAATATATTATTAATTATTATGTGCTCTGAGTACAAAAACTTTGTCCTCAGACCATTAGCTATATTATAGGTATTTTGAAAAAAATATTTGAATAAGATTATTCATTATTTGTTTTCAGTTACGGATCAAGGACAATGTTATGCTTGGGGTAATTTTTAATTTTTTCAAATAATAAATGTAATTTTTAAACGAAAGAAAAATTTCAGCTCATCAGAAAAAGGCGAAATAATCAGGTCTAAGTTACTGATATCATTTTGAATCTACATAAAAACTAAGTCTAATTTTTCTCCTATTTGTACCATACAGGTGATAATGATCATGGGCAGCAAGGAAATAGTACGACAGTAGTAAATCGTAGAGCAACTCTCGTCCAGGGACTTGAAAATGTTAAAATTTCCAAAGTTAGTTGTGGAAGTTCGCACTCTGTTGCATGGACTGGACCAGAAGGTAAAGGACCATGTGTTTGTTATTGTTGATTTTTTCATGTTTCATATTTTTTTTATTTTATGGAACACATTTTGGCTAGAATAAAATGTACTTCAAAAGTATTTTTAGTTTTGTTTTTTTTTGCACACAATACATCTTTATTTTGTTTGTAAAATTTTAGATACTCCAACGAGGACAAATGAAGCCGTCCTTTTTGAAGTTCCAAGAGATCCTTTGGGAATATATTCTTTAGGTTTTGTTGCAAATTCAACTCCTACATCTAGTAGTAGTAATGGTATAATTGAGGAAGAAGAGGAAAATTTAGATGAATTGGATGGAAATTCACAACAACAGGGAGGAGGAATATCTGCAACTGTAACTCCAACTACATCAGGCCCTGAAAATTTAGATGATCAGTTGGGTGGTAGTAGCAAACGTAAACAAAATTCAAGTATTGGGCAACATACTAACTGTAAAACTAGTCGACCGTCCCTATCAAAAATAATTCTATCTCTTGACTCTGCATCAGCTCAACAGCAGGCTTTACAACAAATTTTAAATAGTCTTCAAATTATAAATGCCCGAGAATTGATTGTAGCTGCTCTTACCTCTCCTCATACTGCGACTGTGGCTACTAAACAAGGCAAGATTTGAATATTTTATTATAGGCTATATAATATGTAGATTTATTTGGGCATTTTTGTTTTTCTCAAAATACAAAATGATTATATTATGTATTATGTAATAAATGACAAATTCAATTTTTGAATGATTATAGAATCCGGAATTTCTAATAGTGGTCTTAAGATGCTTCGAGATTTTTCCTCCCATTTTGATTCATTTGCAAGTTCACAGTCCTTAACTAGTCTTATACTCTCTTTGGATGGAGGACAAGGAGGCGGGGAAGCTCCAGCTGAAATTTTGGTAAATTAAAAAAGAAAGAAAGAATTTTGGATTGGTTTTCAAAAAAGAAGTAAAACTTGTTATGGTATTTTTGATTAAATCTAATAATATATCTGCAAATATTTTATACGTGCATATATATATATATATATACATTTTAGAATGGAAATACAAGTTGTGATTTGGATTGGAGTGCTATTGGAGGAATTCAAACGGATAGAACATCTGGAAGTGGAAGTTTTTCCTCCCGAGCATCAAAACGTAGTAGTGGGATTAGTGTGATTGCTGCAGCTTTAGCTTCTGAATGTCAGGTATATTTTTAGTATATTTTAATATTTTTTAACATGTACTTTTATTCTTTATTGACCAGTGTTTTTATTAAGTATAAATCAAAGTTTATTATTATTATTAATTATAAAACTTATTCATAATAATATTGTGCTTGTAATTTATAATACTAACCCTTTTAGTTCACACAACATTTAAAGAATAATGTAACGTAAGATAATAAATAACCATATGTGTTTTATTTATTTTTATTTTTACCGATGAATGTATTAGTTGATTGCAGACAACATACAAGATGCAGAGTCTAATTCTGGAGTACATTTAGAAAATTTTAGTGGACTTTTCACTCAAGATGAAGCTTGCGTACTTGTAGATTTATTAAAATTAGGAGTTGCTGGAAGGGCTGGGCATAATGCAAAAGAAGCAGTGTCCTCAATGTTACTGGCTTTAAGTGAAACACAATCTTCAGTGGCAGAAATGTTACTTGAACTTTGTGTCACTGAATTAGAAGATGTAGCTGCAGATGTGGAAAATGTGAGGTCTCTTCCTTCACCTGTCATTACCGATTCCCCACACCCATATTCTGATAATTGTTTCCTTACTGGAAGAGTTAAAATACCCGGTATAGTGTATATTTTTAATACAAAGTATAAAATAATTAAAATGATATTATAAAAAATATTTAGGAATTAGGGATTATAGAGATAGTATTAAAAAATTTGGCTGTGTTTCTTGATTTTTCTTTTCTTTTAATGATATTTGGTAGGAGCTGAAGCTTTACGAGTTGCTTTTGATCCACAATGCTCCACGGAACGAAGACACGATCCCATTACAATTACTGGTATGTTTCTTTTGTCGTACATAATAATTATTGTGTAAAAAATTCTACTAAATTGCCACATAATATTATAAGTAGTCTTTGAATATAAGGCTGCATATATTCTCAATATTTAAAATTGTCAAAAAATAAATGAATGGACTGAAATCAAAACGTACTTACATAGTCCAACGATCAAAATTTGAGTTTCTATAATTAAACTACTTGGTTTTAGATGGGAGTGGGCGGGTTGTTTGTATACGATCCGGTCGAGATATTACTGATTGGAGTTCAGATGTTCGAATTACAGGTATGTATAGTTTTTTTTTGAACATGGTTCGCAGTTTTAAATTGTAATTTATTACGCTAAACAACTGCTAATTACAATACCTGAATACATACGTTATGGGTGTTCTGATATAATATGTTGTTTAAATTTTAAAAATATCAAACGTATATTAAATACTTCTGATTGTATTAGGGGACGAATTAATTTGGAAATTTACGAGTGACTCTTCAGTTAATGGATGGGGTTGGCGATTTGTGTGCTATCCTGTAATGCCTAATTGTGGACCACGGAATGAATTTGGTAATATTGCCACTCCTTTTTTTCTTTTTTTAATTAAAAATTAAAAAATATTATCTTATAAAGAAAGTCTACATAATATGTGTGTGCATATTTTTGTTCCTCACTAATCCTCAAATTATTGTTTATTTTTATCTTTTCAAATCAATTTTTACATACTAATTTTTTATTACTCCATGGCATTTTTTGTTATTAGTAACGGATCGAAGTATTTTATCAAGACCAAGTATGATGGTGGTAATGTGCCTGTTAGAACACAATATAGAGATCAAGCAGAATGAAAAAGGATTAAATCTAGCTTCAAGACTTGTTTCTGCCCTCTCGGTAAACATAACATGTATTTTTTCATTTTATGAATTTGTCGTCTTCAATTTTTGTTTATGTTCTCAATCCTTGTCTTTTGTTAATAACTTTTTTAACTTGATCATTTTTTCTATACAGGATTGTTCACAAGTTTCCTCGTTGGGTGCATATCAACGAATGTGGGCATTACAAAGACTCAGAAAATTATTAAGATGTATGCCACAACTTGTTGGAGATACAAGTGATTCAAGTTTAGTCATGGCAAGTAGTAGTAGTACAACGAGTATTGGAAGTGAGCATGGTGCGAATGAAGGAAGACCTACGATTTTATCATTGTCCAAGGGTCTTTGTGGAATACCTGAATTAATTTGTCGCCAATATGATTATGAAGAACCAATCGTAAGAACTGGGAAGCATTTAATGTTTTCTCCCTTCTTCAAGGTGTTGGCTGCTCTTGCTTGCGACTTGAATGTAGATTCATTGCAACAAGTGCGAGATAGTAGTATCAATTATCGCTGGTCCTGGTTTCGTAAATATTGTCTTGCAGCGAGAGTAACTTCTGGTTTGCTGAATAGAACCATTTTACCTGTTCAATTTAGAAATGAAGTAAGTTTATTATTATTAGGATAATATTACACGTTTGTTTAAAAAAAGGAAAAAAGTTCAACATATATTATACAATATTTTATAGAATTATTATTAGTGTTAAAAATGGTTCTTGTATAAACAATGTCAAATTATGAAAAATATTTTTAGGTTCACAAGAAAATTTCAGAAATGCTTCCTGAAGAAATGGTGAGTTTTCAAATTATTTTAAAATTGATGAAAAGTTTTGAAATGACATAAAATGAGTAATAAAACTGTATTTTATTGATTACTCATGTGAAACTAACCATTTGAATATAATTTTTAGGCCCTCTCCTTTGACAACACAGAGCATGAAGATCCAACAATTTTCAGACAGGAAGAAGATGAACAGCTACTCCAGTGGTTACATCGTCGGCCTGATGACTGGACATTGAGCTGTTGGGGAGGAACAGGAATTATTTTTGGATGGGGTCATAATCACCGGCAAGTACTCTTTGTTTAATTTTACATGAGCACCTAGTTCAAGTCGAACCTATATACTGGATACACAAACACAAACACAAAATTTTTAATTTAATATTTGAAAACCATATGAGCTCTTTGCAAAAGCACGAGCGTATAATTTTGCTCACCCACTTGTACAGATTGTGTGGATGTCTGATATGTATAATATTATTATAATACTTTTTGTTTCACCGTAGTGGTCAATTGGGAGGTGTTGAAGGAGCTAAAGTCAAACTTCCTACTCCCTGTCATTCTCTATCTGCCTTACGACCTGTTCAAATCGTCGGAGGAGAGCAAACCCTTTTCTGTGTGACTTTGGACGGGAAAGTGTATGCAACTGGATATGGTGCTGGTGGACGACTTGGGATAGGTGGTCTTGATTCTGTTTCTACTCCTACTCTGCTGGAATCCATTCAGCATGTCTTTATAAGAAAAGTAGCCGTCAATTCTGGTGGAAAACATTGTTTAGCGTTGAGTGCTGATGGTGATGTAAGTAAAACACGTGGTCTAAAAAATAAAAATATTATAAGACCATTATACATCATATATCATACATAATGATATCCTGTGGTAAGTGTGGATTTTTGGTTTGTTTTGCTGTTACATTAAATTGAAAACGGTAAATTCATAGGTGTTGACATGGGGAGACGGAGAAGACGGGAAACTAGGATTGGGGAGTAGGAATAATTGTGACCGTCCTCGTGTAATTGAAGTTTTAAGAGGATTAGACGTAGTCGAAATAGCATGTGGTGGGGCACATTCGGCGGCAGTTACAGCACGTGGAGAACTTTTTACATGGGGTAAAGGAAGGTATGGAAGACTAGGGCATGGAGACGGGGAAGATCAACTAAAACCAAAATTAGTAGAAGCCCTTAAAGGGTATAAAGTGATCGATGTTGCATTAGGAAGTGGTGATGCACAAACTCTTTGTATAACTGATGATGATACTGTTTGGAGTTGGGGTGATGGAGGTAAAATTTTATAAACTATAAACTATGTATTATATATTATTTTATACATGAGATGTAATTGGTTTTGTATATTGCTGATCATGAAAAGGTATATGTGCTGAGGGAATATTATCATTATTTTTTATGTACATGTTCGTTTTATTCAAAGATTATGGAAAGTTAGGCAGGGGTGGGTCTGATGGATGTAAATCTCCCATGAAGATTGATTCTTTGACTGGTCAAGGTGTCATTAAAGTAGAATGCGGAAGTCAATTTAGTGTAGCTTTAACAAAATACGGACATGTGCTCACTTGGGGAAAAGGTGACTACCATCGTCTTGGGCATGGATCTGATGATCATGTGAGACGCCCAAAAAAAGTAGCAGCTTTACAAGGAAAGAGAGTCATATGTATTGCTACTGGATCATTACATTGTGTCGTCTGTACAGATAATGGTAAGATTTATATAATATTATGTCTAAAAAGTAAGACATTATAGAAAAATGGGGGAAAATAAAAATTATTCTTGTTCCTATCATTTATCGTTTGACATGTTGCATTATTAATTATTATTATTCTTATATTTTTAGGAGAGATATTTACTTGGGGTGATAATGATGAAGGGCAATTGGGAGATGGTAAGTTTTTAAACTCGTATTCATATATCAAAGTAGGAATTTTGGACCATGATGAAGTACTTATTTTATTATACATGTTATAAATTTTCGGTTTGACTTTCCATTTGTCATAGGTACAACTAATGCTATTCAACGTCCACGGTTTGTTGGAGCGCTTCAAGGAAAGAAAATCAATAAAGTGACTTGCGGTTCCGCTCACACACTAGCATGGTCTACAGATAAACCCTCAACGAGTAGCCGACTTCCTTCTGCAATTCCTTTAGAATATGATTTACTATCTCATATACCTCTACATGTTCTACGTAATCGTCTTGTTTTACTTCATCATTTTTCTGAATTATTCTGTCCAAATGTCTCAATGTTTCTACTGGGACATGAAGATTCATCTGAAGGTTTAGTCAGTTTTGATACAAATAAACTACGAGGTCTTTTAGTATCAAATGCAAAAGAAACAGCATTTAGAAAAGTTATTCATGGAACTATGGTCAGAGATAAACAGCATGGTCCAGTTATTGAATTGAATCGAATTCAAGTCAAAAAATCTAGAATTAAAGGAGGACTTGCAGGTCAAGATGGAATTAAATCCGTATTTGGTCAAATGGTGATTAAAATGCATTTGCTTACTCAAGAATCCTTGTTTTTACCTCATCGTGTATGGAAAGTAAAATTTGTTGGAGAATCAGTTGATGATTGTGGTGGGGGGTACAGTGAGAGTATTGCTGAAATGTGTGATGAATTGATGAATGGCTCGCTACCTCTGCTAATAACAACACCAAATGCAAGATCCGAATCTGGAACAAGTATAGATAGTTTCTTACTAAACCCAAGTCTTCATTCCAGTCTTCATATGAAAATGTTCCGATTTCTAGGAATTCTCATGGGTATGTTATACATTATTTTATGTCTAAAACATGATTTCTTTTTAAATTTTACAAATTTTTTTAACGTATGCATGTTCTATTGTGTATGTTTACTATGTACTATGTATATATGTATGCATGTATAAAACAATCTTTTAAAAAACTGTAATAATTATTCAATTTAAATGTAATCGATATGGTTTAGGTATTGCAATACGCACTGGTTCACCTTTGTCGTTAAGTCTAGCTGAACCAGTATGGAAACAACTTGCTGGAATGCCACGGTACATGTTGTCGTCTATTTTTTTAATATTGTTTGAACTTGTATTCTCTACAGTTCTCAGTACTTGCTGAAGCTGTGTAAAGTTTCTATAAATCTAATTAATATTTAAATACTAATTATTAATATATTTTTTTTTAAAAAAATAGGAATGTAGCTGATCTTACAGAAGTTGATCGAGATTATTTGCCAGGCCTTCGTTATATAAGAGATTTTAATGGAGATGAGAAAAATCTTTTATATTTAGATATGCCATTTTCAACACCTTCTGCAGATGGTCGTGACGTTCAACTTAGTACTCAATATAAGACAATTACTCTTGAAAATAGGCATGAATACTACAAACTTGCTTTAAATTATAGGTATGTTATTTTTTTAAACTAAGACTTGTTTTAAATGCAAGTTTATGATTTTATTTGATATACTGTTGGAATATAATCATAACCCAATAATATATTATGTATGTGTATATGTACAAACAATTTACTTCTTCTTTTTTTTAAAAAAAACACAGGCTTCATGAATTTGATAAAGCTGTCGCAGCTGTTCGTAGTGGTTTAAGTAGAGTAATTCCATGCCCCCTGTTATCACTATTTACTGGTTATGAATTAGAAACAATGGTAAATACATTATTATTCATAGTCCAAATCTAGCTTTATATGTATATGACAAACGTATGAAAATAATATTATGCACACACAAAAATTATTTTGAAAAAACTTTCATCAGGAGAATTTTTAATTTAAAAAAAAAATGTATTATATATTTCTATTTGATTTTATAGGTTTGTGGTTCTCCTGTCGTAGATCTTGGAATGTTAAAATCTGTAGCTACTTATAAAGGAATTGATTCAAGTGCACCACTTGTTTCTTGGTTTTGGGAAGTGATGGAAGAATTTACGAATCAGGAAAGATCTTTATTTCTTAGGTATATAATATATAATAATCTTGATTCAATTTCCCTATAATAATATTATAATTTCTGAATCCTATGTTTGTATGGGTTTATTTATTTAAAGATCATTGGATTAACCTAGCTGTTATTATTATCATCATTATTATAATATTATATATTCTACATTTTACATTTATATATTCTTTTCAAAAAATATTCTTAGATTTACATGGGGAAGAAGTCGTTTACCTCGAACAATTGCTGACTTTAGAGGTCGAGATTTTGTCATTCAAATCATGGACAAGTATAATCCACCGGATCATTTCTTACCAGAAAGTTATACTTGTTTTTTCCTTTTAAAAATGCCCAGATATTCTTGCAAGGTCAGATAAAAAATTCTAAAATCTATATAATTATATTAAAACAATTATTAACATTTTTAGAAATATAATCCTTTTTGTGTGCACAATGTTATAATATTAAATATTAAATACTATACTGTTATATTGACGGTAAAATAAAATAATCATATGTTGATCTTGTTTTCTTTCTTTTTTTAGTATGTTCTAAGGGAAAAATTGAAGTATGCAATCTACTTTTGTAAATCTATCGATACCGATGAGTACGCTAGAGTAAATATACCTCATGCACATCCAGGTAGTGGTGCTCCTGAAATATCATCAGATGAAGACGATAGATTAAGTGATGCTAATAGTGATGGTGCCATAATTCTATTAGATTATCCATCTCCTAGTTCAGTTTCATAAAACAAATTCTTCGTTTTTGCTTTATTTATTTATTCTTTATTCATTCCGTGATGGAATTCCTATATACCATATTTACTATAACATATTACTATAGACTGGTATGCAAGTACTTGCATTTATACTTGAAGAAAATCAAAGAGGTACATAATAATATATATTAGAAAACATTTTTTAAGACCATAGAAAGAACATTTTTACGTTTATTAGTACTAATTATTATTACTATTGTAAGTGACATAATCTCAATTAATTTTTCCAAATATACTTTTTCTTTCATTTTTAACTTTTGAACAACATCACAAGTTTTTTTTATTTGTTTGTTTGTTTTTTTTTAATCAAAAAGACTTTAGTATTTGTTTTCTTTGTTTAAAATAAAAATTCATTAGTTTGTGTATAAAATACAAAATAATATTATAAGTACAGTCATCTATTTTTTAGAGTTTATAATAAAATATTTAAAAGAAACAGAGACACTGTAAACATTTACCATGTGCATAGATGATATTATATTATATATTATATTATACTGACTTTAGTTACTTATAGGTACTATTTTCTAACGTGAGTTACAACAAAAAAAAGTTTCAGGGACTAAAAAGAAAACCAAAGCGGATTTTGATCTGAATCCAAAAACACCTCCCTGTTTTATGCATCTTATTACTATATTTAGAATTTTTCTAGTTCGTTTGTACATAATCAAAATTTACTAATTTATTATAATATAGTCATTAGTCAGTTAAACAAGAATCACGGAAGTATATGTATTGTGATACATAATTCTATACTATGCTATTAAAGTAACTTCCACACAGTGTTGTAAATTACGGTAAATTATACTATATTATTTATTATTATGTATATATTATGTACTCTGTACAATATAGGTGTGTAATATTATAATGTATCTTAGAATTTGCAATCAACCAAATATCCTATATATAAGTACACATAATATATCTGAGTAGTTTTTTTTCCATATTCTCTTCACCAAGTTTTTATTGAAAAAATGCCATGAACGATAATCTATGCGTTATCTCTATAATGTAGACCTTGTTATATAAAATGTGTTTATAACTTTATAATGTGTTTCATTCGATGCATCTTTTATGTATTCAAAAATCATGAATAATAATGTAGTTATAAATTTTAACCATAATAATATCACAAGTCACCATGTTATGCACAGTTTAGTGTAAATAATATAATGAGAGTAGTTTTATTTGATGGAAACATGAAATATGTTGTACAAAAGCAATCGTTTATATTTGTGCAATATGTTTTGTTCTTTTGTCTTGTTCAAAATGCAATGTTGTTTTCTTACTAGTTAGTAGTGTATAGTGTACTCGTACACAGCATGTATTGGTATTATGTTTTCTTAAACTTGTACATATATTATTGTACTGTAGTACACTATGTCAATAATTATGAGATTTAATCATAATAATAGTTTAATAGTAAGTTGTCGGTACTACATATAATATTATAATATTATAATAATATCGATATTATTTAAGGCAAAGAAAGTACAATAG